>RXON01000308.1:0-74736 GCA_009667805.1 Leptobrachium leishanense | reverse complement strand
ACTCAACTACAGCCACCCTTTTAAAGGTCTGCAATGATATCCAAGCAGGCATGGAACAAGGAAACCTAACTGGAGCATCTTCCTTGATTTTTCCCAAGGCCTTTGATACAGTAAACCATGGCATCTTATTACAAAAACTAAACTCCGGTATTGGTGATCGCACAATAACCTGGTTTCAATCATATGTATCTGATCGGTCACAATATGTGTCCATTTCTGGCAGCTCCTCCCACCCAGTCACGTGCGGTGTACCCCAAGGTTCAATACTCGGCCCCCTGCTATTCACGATATTCATAAATGATCTGCCCAACATCTGCCAAACCTCAACTGTACATATGTACGCAGACGACACCGTAATCTATACCAGCAAACCAAATCTCCCGCAGCTGGAGGCCGTGCTGCAAGAACAATTCACAGAGGTAGAAAAGTGGATTAAACACAACAACATTTTTTAAATACTGACAAAACTGTAACGATGATCTTTGGAACAAAACCTAAACTACATAAATTGCCAAATCCCCATCTATGTGTCAGGACAAGATCAAATGGCACGCTGACCACAGTCACTTCTCTCAAATATCTAGGTATGTGGTTGGACCCTAATCTATCCTTTGGCCCCCACATTGAAAAACTCTCATCTAAACTTTACCCCAAACTAGGTGCCCTGTACAGAAACAAATCCTGCCTGAGCCCCGCGGTAAGAAAGCAGATTGTACAACAAATGCTTATGCCGGCCATTGAATACGGAGATGTAGTGTACGCAGCCGCCCCGCAAACACACCTCCAGAAACTTACTACATTGTATAACTCATGCTGCCGCTTTGTGCTACAATGTAACCACATGACCCACCATTGTGACATGTTAAAAGAGCTAAACTGTCTGTCGCTGGAGTCTAAACGCACGCTTCACCTTTCCAACCTGGTGTTTAAGAGCTTTTCGGGGAAGCTGCCACCCTACCTCAATAGACTGCTTCCCCCAGCAGTTCCCTCATCCTATAACCTCCGATCCAGGACCTGCACCTTACTTGCAATACCGCAATACAAAAAGAAAGTGGCTCGATCCTCATTTTCCTATAGAGCACCACAGTTATGGAATAACCTCCCAGACGCCATCAAATCTTCCCCCAGTCTAAAGTCACTCAAGAGCTCCCTATTAACATACCTCAATACAGAATGCACCTGTAAACATGTAACATAGTGACTATATACAGAATGCACCTGTAAACATGTAACATAGTGACTATATACAGAATGCGCCTGTAAACCTGTAACATAATGACTTTATTTCCTACATATTTATTTTCTGTGTAAATCTGTATTTTGTTTTGTTTAATATCTTGCATTTATTACTTTGTATTTCTGTAACAACTGTAACATTTTAATGTTCTTGAACCCAGGATATACAGTACTTGAAAACGAGAGAAATCTCAATCTATCCTTCCTGGTAAAATACTTTATAAATAAATACATTTTGACAGGTTATCAAGCTCTATGTTCTTGCAAATTAAAAATATTCTGGAAAAACTGATTTTTTTTTTCATCCAACATATTTATCCAATCTAAACAGCCTCTCTAACAGAATTCCTCATTTCATTGTAGTTTTGTATTCTTTGTTCTTTGGTTATAATCGCTTTTCTATTGAAGCCAATGGAAGATTTTTGGTCCAGTGGACAGTCTTATTTATTTTAAAAAAAAAAAGATCAGTTGGTTAAAATATTCCTCTTGACTCCTCCCACTTTATTTCTTGTGCTTTTTTTCTTTGTACGATGAATACAAGATACAACAATAGACACCTCAGGCACACATACCAGTTAGGGTGTTGTAACTCTGCCCACTGGGTGTTAGAAGCTGCTCAATCCTTCATATATCTCCTGTATATAAGGTGAATCTGCTCTCTATTAGACATGTGCATTCATTTTAGTACTAAAACGATTTAGTCAGAATTTTGGGATAATTTAGTTTTAGTATGACTCAAGAGAAACGAAATTGCTCAGTACAAAAAACGAAAGAAACTAAAATAAAATGCACTACATTTTAGTTTCAGTCCTTTTTGTGATATTACATTGATGAGTGAAGAAGACCAGCAATGAAGAGCGCAACATCGCAAGTTCTGCACCCTCCACATGCCAATGCAGTAGGATGTTCTATACAGAGAGGGGCATTAATTAATGCAGGAGAATGTTCTATACATTATACAGAGAGGGGTATTAATGCAGGAGGATGTTATATACATTATACAGAGAAAGGTATAAATTGAGGAGGATGTTCTATACAGAGAGGGACATTAATTAATTCAGGAGGATGTTCTATATATTATACAGAGAGGGGTATTAAATAATGCAGGTGGATGTTGTATACATTATACAGAGAGGGGTATTAATTAATGCAGGAGGATGTTCTAAACATTATACAGAGAGGATCCTTTTTTTCAGCCCTTTAAATCCAGTGGCTGTGAGATCGGCTGCTTGTTACATTATCTCTCAGTACAATGTATCAGGCTCAGTTGTTACAGTAACTGACTGTAACAGTGATCAGATTTTCAGTAAAACAAGGAAATAATATTGTTCTAACCTCTAATATATAAAAATATTATTTACTGGTTTTACTGAAACTCTGACCGCTGTGATGAGCAGCAGTCAGTTACTGTAACAGCTTTGCCTGACACGGGGCAGTATTACAATGTTGGTGCTAACTTAACCAGAGCTGTTGTAAACTGAAAACCTCCATAGGCTATAATGGCTCTGGGAAGTTTACAACAGCTCTGGTTATGTTAGCACCAACTATGTAATATGGCCCACATTGTACTGAGAGTGAGAGATACTGTAACAAACAGCGATCTCAGCCCTCTGAGGAGCCACTACAATAGTAATTGTATCCATTGGTTTTCGGATGAATGAAATTAGTTTTCATACTAAAGAACTGAAAACGAATTTCTTTAGTAACTAAATAAATTGCATTTTAGGACTAATCCATTAGTTCAAAACGAAATTTTGTGCTGTGCACATGTCTACTCTCTATATTTAATGCATATGATGGACCTGATTCAGGTTGTATTATACTTTGTTTATAGATGTATTTTGTTGCATTGGTTTTGTGATGGTGTAAAATATTGTTGTTGTTTTTTTTAACAGGAGAACAGCAAGAGTCTGGAAATGTCTGCAGGAAATAATTTTGAGGAAACCGCATCATTTATTGAAGAAAACCTCATGGACCCTCTGTCAGTAAAGCAAGAGGAAATAATCAAAGCTGAAACTCTGGATACCAAAGAAAATGTAAAAGAGCCAGAGAATTCTGGACTGTCACATGGGACTGTCCAAAAAATTGATACGCACACAGATATATTGGGTAATGCTCACATTACAAATTCTGTTACTTGTGGATTAGAACTTCCCCAAACCCACACAGGTCATATTATAACCAAAACATTTCTGCACCCTGAAAGTGACAGATGTTTAAGCATGAGCACAAGTCTTGGTACACAAAAGAGAGTTTGCACAGGGGAGAGGAAGTTTGTATGTTCTAAATGTGGGAAATGTTTTAGAGCAAAGGTTAATCTTACTGAACATAAGAGATTTCATACAGGAGAGAAGCCGTTTGCATGTTCTGAATGTGAGAAATGTTTTAGAACAAAGCGTGAGCTTACTGTACATGAGAGAATTCATAGAGGAGAGAAGCCGTTTTCATGTTCTGAATGTGAGAAATGTTTTAGAGCAAAGGGTAATCTTACTGAACATGAGAGAATTCATACAGGAGAGAAGCCATTTGCATGTTCTGAATGTGAGAAATGTTTTAGAACAAAGTGTACTCTTACTGAACATAAGAGAATACATACAGGAGAGAAGCCGTTTGCATGTTCTGAATGTGAGAACTGTTTTAGAACAAAGGGTGCTCTTACTAAACATGAGCGAATTCATACAGGAGAGAAGCTATTTGCATGTTCTGAATGTGAGAAACGTTTTAGATCAAATCGGGAGCTTACTGAACATGAGAAAATGCATACAGGAGTGAAGCCGTTTGCATGTTTTGAATGTGAGAAATGTTTTAGAACAAAGGTTAAGCTTACTGACCATGAGAGAATTCATACAGGAGAGAAGCCATTTGCATGTTCTGAATGTGAGAAATGTTTTAGGTCAAAGAGTAATCTTATTGGCCATGAAAGAATTCATAGAGTAGAGAAGCCGTTTGCTTGTTCTGAATGTGAGAAATGTTTTAGGTCAAAGAGTAATCTTATTGTACATGAGAGAACTCATAGAGTAGAGAAGCCGTTTGCTTGTTCTGAATGTGTGAAATGTTTTAGAACAAAGGTTAAGCTTACTGTACATGAGAGAATTCATTTATCTATTCATTCACATTGATGTAAAGTCATTTTCATGCCATGAATGTGGGAAGGGTTTTCGAACAAAGTAACAGAGTTACACACCTGAATTTTGCAAACAGAAGAGAATTTACTCCTATATCCACTATATGGGCATACGTATCTGGACACACGTCTTGTTTACTTGTGACGGCTGTCACTTTAGACTTGGGGCACATGGACCTAAAGATGCATTTGGGAGTTGTGCGGCTAATATGTTATATTGTTTTCCAGCCCTCTCCTACAGGTCTGAACCAAGACATGAAATGCTGCCCCCCCCCACGCCACCCAAAATACACCCACATCCAGGTGAGGTTGGCATTGTTTCTGTGCCAAACTGACCATTGGGCCAGGCTAAAGACAAGTGTGTTTAATAGAGGGCACCCGACTCTATATAAAGCCATGTTGAAATTCCTTTTCTTGATCCTCCAACTTGTTTTTATTCTGTATACAGCGATGAAATCAAACCGTTAAACAAGAAATAGAGCAATAAAACGCCAGTTTCTCGCAGTCATTTAATGCTTCGCTGCATCAGAAGATTCAAAAATAAAAAAGAAAGAACAAAAGACACTATTATTATTTCTGGAGATCTGCAATACCAAACCACTAGTGCAGTGGTGGCAAACCTGTGCATCCCAGCCATTCCTGAACTGCCAGCCGTGTGTGTCTAGGCATCATGGGACATGTCGTTTCGACACATGTGGAGGGTCAAGGTTCTCCTGAACTAGTGTGTGCAAAAAGCTCCAAAAAATTAGGAGCCAGTTTTTTCTTCAGACTAACAAAGCTTTACTTTCAACAACTCACGATACACTGATACCATTTTTATTAAAGAACGACTAGGAGTACCGATAGTCTTTTTTTTCCCAGGTACTCACTGATACGTTATGTAAAGTCACGTGACGCTTTCCATTAAAGTCTGTCCAATTTATGATACTATTGGAATGTATGGCCAGACACCCCATTAACCCACTGCACACCCTGACACCAGACCTCCTATATACATACACCCTGCCACACACCGACACTAGACCTCAAATACATGTATACCCAGGCACATCATACCTTAGATACATGTATAGACAAATCAGACCCCAGATACATGTATAACCAAGCACGCCAGACCTCAGATGCTTGTATACCCAGACACATCAGGGGCGGATCCAGACACAGGTTTCGGGGGGTGAGGATTCTGCCAGTTTTGGCCAAGAGCTGGTGTTGGGTTCGCAGTGACAGGCGGATATATTTGCCCCCAGCTCACATGGATTTAGATATTTGCCCCAGCTCACATGGATATAGATATTTGCCCCCAGCTCACATGGATATATATATTTGCCCCAGCTCACATGGATATATATATTTGCCCCAGCTCACATGGATATATATATATTTGCCCACAGCTCACATGGTTATAATTGCCCCCAGCTCACATGGTTACATATATATTGCCCCCAGGCAGCTCACCTAGATATATTTGCCCCCAACTCTCACCTACTCTGCTGCCACTGCCAGGCTACACGTATCCACCGGCATTCTACTCCCTACGAGGCGAGCGGCCGCTGGCATGCAGCTTGGCCGCATGCCTGGGATGGGAACCACCTGACCAGCCGCATTCTCGTGAGAGCGCACGCTGGTCAGGTGGTTTCCATCCCAGGCGAGTGGCCAAGCTGCATGCCAGCGGCTGCTCGCCTCGTAGGGAGTAGAATGCCGGTGGCGATGATTCTCTCGGGGGGGGAGAGAATTGCCCCCCGGATACTCCCCTGAGGCACATCAGACCTCACATATAAACACACACACACACACCTACAGGGGTGTGGAAATTTTTTAAAAATCTACTTGTCCAATGGATTAAAGTGGTAGCCCAATATACTTGCCCTGATATGTCAAATAATTTCAACAATAGCTGCAAGTGCCAGTTTCGGACACAAAATGTTTCATCCCTTGTTCACACATTTTATACAGCGCTGCGGAATATGTTGGTGCAGTATGCTAAGCAGTATTCACTTAAACGCTGACATATATTTTATTCGCACACTGCGGCCTGCTTTGCTCACAGGATCTTATTGTGTTTGTTGGATTTGCATTGTACTTATGTTTTCTGGCTGCTCATCACCTATAGGAAAAGAGGAAATAATAAAAGGAAAATCAATATTAGTTACAATATTTTTGGGGATTTTTTAAGAATTTTTTTCAAATCCGCCCTGCACAGGGGGGGCTCTGCACACACAGGTTTCGGCCATTTCTTTCACCTCTGTAGGTTCGGGGCTCATTAGCCTTTTGCCGGCAGTGAACGCTCTCATGAAGCACATAAAGGGTTAACACCTGCCTGACCGGCTGAGCTCTGCCTCCTCATGGCTGCTTTGCAGTCCTGTGTGTTTGCTCATGGGTTTTAAATCACCCCTGAGCGAATAAGACATGGTGTTGGTACTGATATGCAGAATGCAGAGAGCATAGGGGGAGGGGCGGCTTAACACCAGGAAGAGTAAAAAGAAAGCTGTGTCAGGAGGGAGAGGGTGAAATCACCCGGGAAGCAGCATCTGTCCTGAGAGGAACCGGGGGTTTACTGGGAAACCAGCAGCAGAGACGGAGCTCAGGGAGGAGGAGGCCGGAGGCAGCATGTGAAGCAGCAGAGACGGAGCTCAGGGAGGAGGAGGCCGGAGGCAGCATGTGAAGCAGCAGAGACGGAGCTCAGGGAGGAGGAGGCCGGAGGCAGCATGTGAAGCAGCAGAGACGGAGCTCAGGGAGGAGGAGGCCGGAGGCAACATGTGAAGCAGCAGAGACGGAGCTCAGGGGGGAGGAGGCCGGAGGCAGCATGTGAAGCAGCAGAGACGGAGCTCAGGGGGGAGGAGGCCGGAGGCAGCATGTGAAGCAGCAGAGACGGAGCTCAGGAAGGAGGAGGCCGGAGGCAGCATGTGAAGCAGCAGAGACGGAGCTCAGGGAGGAGGAGGCCGGAGGCAGCATGTGAAGCAGCAGAGACGGAGCTCAGGGAGGAGGAGGCCGGAGGCAGCATGTGAAGCAGCAGAGACGGAGCTCAGGGAGGAGGAGGCCGGAGGCAGCATGTGAAGCAGCAGAGACGGAACTCAGGGAGGAGGAGGCCGGAGGCAGCATGTGAAGCAGCAGAGACGGAGCTCAGGGAGGAGGAGGCCGGAGGCAGCATGTTAAGAATTATACCCTTATCTCTTCTTACACTTTTTCCCATGTAAGTTACCTTCTTAAACCTACTAACCCCCAGGCCCCCCTACCCGCCCCCAACCCCCCTCCCTTTCCCGTAAATAAAAACACAACAAAGTATTGGCATTTTGAAAAGGTCACATCTTTTATTACTTAAGGCCAAATTCTTTGCCTTTAAGGCAGAATTATTATTATCGATCCTCGTATGCCAAATACGCTTCACCAGATAACACTGGCAACTGCAATGCACCACAAGCATTGCCCAGAAATAGCGCCCCACGTGGCTAAGCAGGATGACCACACGTCTGCTCAGTGTATTTTTATGGCAGATAGCAGGCCGAGAGGATCAGCAAACCAGGAAGGCACCTGAGCCTGGCCGTATGAAACCACAACTCACCCCGTACCCTGCAGATCCTCCCCCCACTATCGCCCTCCACGTGCCAGGCCGCCTATTTCACCGCCACCAAAAACGAGGACCCTCTTTTTACTGCCACCAATAAAAAGCCGTGACCTTTCCTCTTACCCCACAAAAGGCTCCTTACCGTGCCTTCAATGAAGAGTGTGTTCCCAGCCTTATCACTCCTTTCAATGAACTCCTCACTTTTTGCCCCTATTTCGGGGTGCTCCAAAACCATTGCCAGATAACATCGGCATGGCAATGCACCACACATATTGGCCAGAAATAGCGGCCCCACGTGGCTAAGCAGGATGACCACACGCCTGCTCAGGGGTCTCTTTATATCGCAAATAGCAGGCCGAGAGGATCTGCAAACCAGGAAGGCACCTGAGATTGGCTGTACGAAACCACACTCACCCCGTACCCTGCAGACCGTCCCCCTACCATTGCATCCCCACGTGCCAGGCCGCTATTTCACCACTCACAATACCTATCTCTTCTCTAGCTGTCCCCTAAATGTAGTATCTGGCTTACCCCTCTTTCTCCTGGATGTCTTTACTATTCCCAATAACTGCCCCACCCCCTACCTTGCTTCCCTATCCATCTAATCCCTACTTCAATTACGCTGCACCCCGGGGTTGCTCCTCTCTTGGTGCCAGCAGCACGACTCTCCATCCAGTGCACATAGGAGTGTCCCAGGATCCGCACTCTCATTGCACGTCCTGCAAATAACCAAAATGTAAACTATTAACTGTAATGCACACACACACACAGTGTACCCGAACTGAAGAGAAACCAAAAGAAACAAGGAAACAAATTATTATTATTAAAACAAAACAATTGTTCCCCATAAGTTGTCCCTTCATTTCTTTAATGACCTCACATATCTCCTATACACTTCCCATTTCCATCTCCCCATCTTTTTAATTCGATCCTTTGGGTAACCCAATTCTGCCTCAGTACTAGCAGCTCCTATCCTGAAAGAATGGGGGCAAATGTAATTCCCCTTTCAACCAAGCCCCTCCGTGGCCTGCTGCGGAACCATTTTGAATTGACACCCGGACAAGTGAAGGAGTCGCCTCCAAGTATCCCCTCAAACATACCACTGGGCATACTTCCCCACCATGGGCACCTAGAGCAATGGTTTCCTCAATCCTTAGGGCAGCTGTAAAACTAAAACAAATGCTGCCCTACAAAGATTGTTATCAGCTCCATTTTATCTCCTACTTGTACTCTGCTGTCAAGATCTTCCTCACCACGAATTGTTTAGCCCAGTCCTCCTCTTCCTTTAACCGAGCAAAGTATGAAATACCACTAAATAGTTCCAAGCTGTCCTTTATTGACTTACCGCCGAACTTCAGTAGCTATTTGAAAACAACATTCTGCCCTACCTCCTCTGTCCCTTTAAAACTCGATCCAACCCTTTCACTGCTTGCTCTACGGTGCCCATGTCTTCTGCAACAACAATCTCCTCACCAAATCATTGATGCCCTCTAACTGCTCCCCATCTGGCAAAGAAATGGAGGGCAGTCCTCACCCTGGAATTTTTTTTATTTTTTTTTTATATTTTTATATATATATATTTTTTTAATTATTTTTTATTTTTATTATTATTTTTTTTATATTTTTTTATTTTTTATTTTTTCCCCTCTTCCTCCTCCCCCCTCCCGGTACCTAATGTCGGGACACATCCCACCTGAAACTGGACAATGTATCCGCCACCACCTTCCTTACCCCCGGTATGTGATTTGCCGTGAAATTAATATTGCTTTTCAAACATATTAACACCAAATACCTGACATAGGCTACAACCTGTGGTGCTGATGCAGACATGTTATTCAGCACTTGCACCACACCTTGAATATCAGACCAAAACAAAAAAAGGGGGGGAGTTTTTTTTTTTTTTTTTTAGATTTGTTTCTTTTTATTTATTATTTTATTTTATTTTTTTATAATTATTTATTTATTACATTTTTTTTTTTTTTTTTTTTTTATTCTATTCCCCACAGTGGTATTGCCCCGACGATTGGAAAATAAAAAATTCCAGAAACACCAAGCTTGCACCCATCCATTGAATCCACTCCCCATTTGAAATTACACTAGACCATTTGATCTTAATGTCTGGCCATTCCCCCCAAACCACCTACAATTCTCCCTGATCAACTAAACTTATTTGTCACCCCCCCCCCCGATCCTACCTCATTCTCCAGTCCCTTTGGAACCCGTTACCATGAAATCGTCCAAGTAATGTACTATACATCTCCTCCCCGCTCTCTTCTCCACTAAGCAATGCAAAAAAGTAGGAAGCCTTTAAAAAGGTAGCATGGGATATTGCACACCCCAATGGGTGAACAGATATCGATGTAAAATTAACCATCGAATTTACACCCCATTAAAAGAAAAAAAAACCTGGACACAGCGGTACGGCCTGAAGGCTGCCTCTAGATCAAGCATAGGTAACTCTGTCCCCTCGCCAGCTACCCCTACCCAAATCACCACCTGATTGAATGAATAGTAGCTAACAGAAACATCTTCCCTACTTATTGCCTCTGCAAAGAAACAGCTGTCCCAATGTTTATTTGTATGTATTTTTCCTTACATTCCCTTGCTCTGTGTATCATGTAGAGTATTGTATTCCCTCTGTAACCTAGCGTAACCTCTGTATTACGATCCAGTCTTTGTATAGTGTACACCCCCCTGTAAGTAATGAATTCCTTTTGTTTTCACATGCTTCCATCAGCCCCTCCCCCCAGCAACTAAGGTCACCAGCTCACTGTTATCTGATCCATTGTTTGCATCTGAGAGTGACTGCATTGTTTGTTGCATCTTCGCCCTCTGTATGTGTGTGTCCCCTTGTGAAATGTAAATAACGCCGAAATGTAAATAACGCGTCTCCATTTTGAGTTGATTTGAGTTGAGAAAGAGCATAGATGTTCTGTACATAAGTGGCTGCATTGTCCTCCATTTTATGAGTCCTCAACCCTGGAATCCCTTATCAATAGAACCAAGCTGCACATGTGAAAGTCTTTAACCTCCGTCCACAATGAAACTGATTCTTGCTTAGTATATTAATCTATAGACCCGAAGTTAAACCAACCGAACTAACCTAATGACACAGCATTTGCTAACATACAGAATCACTGTTTAGTTGATAAGCCTCTTCAGAAATTATAACAGACATATTTAGATGTGTATTTGGTTAGTAATTGTTATATATTCATAAATCTGGCAGAAACAATCTGGATTAATTTAGTTGCGCAAATGTAAACTTAAACAGATTGTACAGTTACTGCTGCAGCACTTCCTCATTGGCAGAAGCACATGTGACTTTTTGAGGTTTAAGATGGCTGCCAGCCATGCGGTCACTGACTACCTATGTTTATAAGATCATACAGAATATACAAATAATAAGGTTTGATCAAGTATTACAAAGTGAAGCAAATATCAACGAGCATATTCTAGCTAACAATGCAAATCACTAGAACGGATAAATTAGTGCGTATTTAACCCAATAGATTACACACACACACGCATATAGTATATTATAACATAGTTTAAAATTCCCCGAATAAATACACTTAATACTTATCCACTCCCAGGCTTTATTATGATGGTACAAGTGTGAAATATGAGTGAGTTACTGCTCATGTTTCCTCTATTTCTGAAATAAGTCTCTCCTCTCCCTCAATAAAGACAAAGTTACCGTTCTAAATAATTATTTACTCAACTGTAGCAAGGCTCAAAACAAAAGATTGTACATTGCTGCTGTGTCACTTTAAAATTGCAACAATTAGAATAGTGAACTTAAATACAGTATACAAATTAATTTGTTCACCAACTTATTGCTTTGCCCTTGGGGTTACTCCAACATTATTTAAAACACACAGCTCTTTGAATAACCCTGTAAATCATAACCCACATAAAAGGCCAGCATGTGAAGCTGCTTGAGAATCCACTAAAGGTGTTACTCAGCAATGCACGTATGGTGCTTTTCTCATTCGGCACACTATAGAGTTATAGTGACTTATGTCCAGTGATTCAGTCTGTTATATCAAGTTCCTATGTGTGATTACATTCCCTTTGTGTTGTCTCCATGTGCTATGGCTAGGTCCTTGTGGGGTCTCCGTGTGCTATGGCTAGGTTTATATGTGTTTCTATTGTGTGATTACGGCGTGTTATAGCAAGTTTTTATGTTATTTTTATGCTTATTATATATATATATATATATTTATTTTATTTATTTTTATTTCTCTTAGTGTTATTCTAAATTAGGGATTTCAGTGTGCTATAGAGAGGAATATCGTGATTTCAGGGTGTATGATAGCTACATCATTAGCGTGACTTTGTGTGTTATACCGAGGTTCTACGTGTGATTTCACTATGCATAGTGAGTTCCTTCTGTGTGCATGGTGAGGGCACATGCGTGTATAGTGATGCCCTGTGCTTTGTTTACGGTGTTTATATGGGTTGCTTATTATGATTTTGGCTGCAGCCATGGATGATACTAAAATTGGACAATCAGTCATGCGCTATACTGAGCACATAAACTAATAAGGCACAGCAGTCCACACCCAGCCAAAGCAAAATTACTGGAAATCCTAATGCCCCTAATAACATACAAAACCACAAATCACTGAATTTTGGCAGAGCTATCCCAGAACAATAACCCATTAGAAATTACGATCATGCAGCTCGACATCAAATGAACAAGGAATACAGTATTGCAAATTGAAACAAATATAAATAAGCATCCACTAAATAAACCTACAAATCCATACAATGGGAAACCCACCTCTATCCTTCCAATAAATACTGGAACTAGGAGAATATATATATATGTAGCAGGCTTATGATAATAGAGTATGCATAACAGATAGATACTGCAAGTAATACTTATCCAGTCATTGGTTTTCATACGATGATGGTGATGCAAAATGGAGCTCGCCGCTGCCCTGTCTCTGAAGTTCTTAGTAAAAGAAAAATTATTGCAATACCAAAATGTCCCCCGCCCAGCCTCTTGTATCCTCCCTTCCTCCTCCTTCCCCATTGTTTATCTTCCCATTGTACCCAATCACAAAGAGCCATGCTTCAGCTCCTAAAACAAAGCCTGATCCCATAGAACAAAGGAAACTCCCCCTTTCATTCTTGTGCAATACAGGGATAATCCTTAAACCTCCTTCATTCCTAATTAGTCTTTCTCTCCAACGAAGCAGCAGAGACGGAGACGGAGTTCAGGGAGGAGGAGGCTGGAGGCAGCATCTGAAGCAGCAGAGACGGAGCTCAGGGAGGAGGAGGCTGGAGGCAGCATGTGAAGCAGCAGAGACGGAGCTCACGGAGGAGGAGGCCGGAGGCAGCGTGTGAAGCAGCAGAGACAGAGCTCAGGGAGGAGGAGGCCGGAGGCAGCTTGTGAAGCAACAGAGATGGAGCTCAGGGAGGAGGAGGCCGGAGGCAGCATGTGAAGCAGCAGTGACGGAGCTCAGGGAGGAGGAGGCCGGAGGCAGCATGTGAAGCAGCAGAGACGGAGCTCAGGGAGGAGGAGGCCGGAAGCAGCATGTGAAGCAGCAGAGACGGAGCTCAGGGAGGAGGAAGCCGGAGGCAGCATGTGAAGCAGCAGAGACGGAGCTCAGGGAGGAGGAGGCCGGAGGCAGCAGAGATGGAGCTCAGGGAGGAGGGGGCCGGAGGCAGCATGTGAAGCAGCAGTGACGGAGCTCAGGGAGGAGGAGGCGGAGGCAGCATGTGAAGCAGCAGAGACGGAGCTCAGGAGGAGGAGGCCGGAGGCAGCGTGTGAAGCAGCAGAGACGGAGCTCAGGGAGGAGGAAGCCGGAGGCAGCATGTGAAGCAGCAGAGACGGAGCTCAGGGAGGAGGAGGCCGGAGGCAGCAGAGATGGAGCTCAGGGAGGAGGGGGCCGGAGGCAGCATGTGAAGCAGCAGAGACGGAGCTCAGGGAGGAGGAGGCCGGAGGCAGCATGTGAAGCAGCAGAGATGGAGCTCAGGGAGGAGGGGGCCGGAGGCAGTATGTGAAGCAGCAGAGACGGAGCTCAGGGAGGAGGAGGCCAGAGGCAGCATGTAAAGCAGCAGAAGCCAATCAGAGGCAGAAAGACAGACCGACGGCTCAGCTTGTCTGCAGTGCGTTAACCCTTTAGCTGCTGAGCCATTTCACGCCTATGTGCTGAGCTCATTTTTACCGCTTTTGTTCATCATGTTTAAACGCTATTTGAAGCCACGTTTTATTATATGACACAGACATATATCATTCTTTCCGGCAGATTCATAATATGTCATTATTATATGTATACGTCATGTCCTGCCTGAATATTGTAACGAAAAATGCAATAAAAATAAAATTTTCAATCATCTACAGCAGGGGTCAAAATTTGCACTCGCCCCCTCGCAATTTGCGAGTAGAAATTGGGGGAGGGCGAGTGAAAATTGGGCCGTAATTGGAATGCCAGCGTCAGCATGGAGCTGTCACTGGCATTCCTACTGTCTGCTCAGTGCGTAGCGAGGAAGGAGAGGGGGCGGCACTGCAAGCAGGGACGGACCCCAACGCTGGGAGAGATGTGCTTTCACATCCTGATTTAACACTCATCTGAGCAGAGGTATGTGTCATGGGGGGATCTGCTGCATTCATTCTGTTTAATCCCTGCAAGAGTAATGCACAGATTCTCTAATGAAGTTTTATCTATCCCTCTTGCTTTCCTGTCAACCTATCTTTTAGAATTTATAGGTGTATATATGTGCACGTGAGCTGGGTGTGTATATGTGCAGGTGAGCTGAGTGTGTATATGTGCGCGTGAGCTGGGTGTGTATACAGTCAGGTCCAGAAACTTTGGGACATGGACACAATTCTAACATCTTTGGCTCTATACACCACCACAATGGAGTTGGAATGAAACAAACACAATGTGCTTTAACTGCAGACTGTCAGCTTTAATTTGAGGGTATGTACATCCAACTCAGGTGAACGGTGTAGGACTTACAGCAGTTTGCAGATGTGCCTCCCACTTGTTAAGGGACCAAAAATAATGGGACAGAATAATATCATAAATCAAACTTTCCCTTCTTAATAATTGGTTGCAAATCCTTTGCAGTCAATCACAGCCTGAAGTCTGGAACGCATAGACATCACCAGACACTGGGTTTCATCCCTGGTGATGCTCTGCCAGGCCTCTACTGCAACTGTCTTCAGTTCCTGCTTGTTCTTGGGGCATTTTCCCTTCAGTTTTGTGTTCAGCAAGTGAAATGCATGCTCAATGGGATTCAGGTCAGGTGATTGACTTGGCCATTGCATAACATTCCACTTCTGTCCCTTAAAAAACTCTTTGGTTGCTTTTGCAGTATGCTTTGGGTCATTGTCCATCTGCACTGTGAAACGCCGTCCAATGAGTTCTGCAGCATTTGGCTGAATGTGAGCAGATAATATTGCCTGAAACACTTCAGAATTCATCCTGCTGCTTTTGTCAGCAGTCACATCATCAATAAATAAAAGAGAACCAGTTCCATTGACAGCCATACATGCCCATGCCATGACACTACCACCACCATTCTTCACTGATGAGGTGGTATGCTTAGGATCATGAGCAGTTCCTTTCCTTCTCCATACTCTTCTCTTCCCATCACTCTGGTACAAGTTGATCTTGGTCTCATCTGTCCATAGGATCTTGTTCCAGAACTGTGAAGGCTTTGTTAGGTGTTGTTTGGCAAACTCTAATCTGGCCTTCCTGTTTTTGAGGCTCCCCAATGGTTTACATCTTGTGGTGAACCCTCTGTATTCACTCTGGTGAAGTCTTCTCTTGATTGTTGACTTTGACACACATACACCTACCTCCTGGAGCGTGTTCTTGATCTGGCCAACTGTTGTGAAGGGTGTTTTCTTCACCAGGGAAAGAATTCTTCATTCATCCACCACAGTTGTTTTCCGTGGTCTCCCGGGTCTTTTAGTGTCGCTGAGCTCACCGGTGCGTTCCTTCTTTGAGAATGTTCCAAACCGTTGTTTTGGCCACGCCTAATGTTCTTGCTATCTCTCTGATGGGTTTGTTTTGTTTCTTCAGCCTAATGATGGCTTGCTTCACCGATAGTGACAGCTCTTTGGATCTCATCTTGAGAGTTGTCAGCAACAGATTCCAAATGCAAATAGCACACTTGAAGTGAACTCTGGGCCTTTTATCTGCACATTGTAATTGGGGTAATGAGGGAATATCACACACCTGGCCATGGAACAGCTGAGAAGCCAATTGTCCCATTACCTTCGGTCCCTTAACAAGTGGGAGGCACATCTGCAAACTGCTGTAAGTCCTACACCGTTCACCTGAGTTGGATGTACATACCCTCAAATTAAAGCTGACAGTCTGCAGTTAAAGCACATTGTGTTTGTTTCATTCCAACTCCATTGTGGGGGTGTATAGAGCCAAAGATGTTAGAATTGTGTTGATGTCCCAATATTTCTGGACCTTACTGTATGTGTGCGTGAGCTGAGTGTGTATATGTGCACGTGAGCTGAGTTTGTATATGTGCGCGTGAGCTGGGTGTGTATGTGCACGTGAGCTGGGTGTGTATGTGCACGTGAGCTGGGTGTGTATTTGTGCACGTGAGCGTGTATATATTCGTGGGATAGGCCGTGTTAGTCCAGATGCCAAAATCACAAGTATAGCAGTCCGTAGTGATACCTTTTTATTGGACTAACGGCATCACTACGTACTGCTATAGTTGTGATTTTTTTATATATATTAATGCTTATTATTGCAGAGGTCATTTACACATCCCAGCAATTCAAAGAACTGCATCAGAGCTCATGTGCTACATTCCCCATATGCAGCACGGAACTCTGGGAAAGATATGCAAATGACATCTGCAATTTCTATTTTTTTGCATCCTGGGTATATATATAGTAAAGCTCCTGAGTGGCGCTGATACAGTAATGTGCCGTGTGTATGAGCGTAATGCATAGTGTGTATGAGCGTATCCCAGAGCTCCACAGTAATAAAACTCACGCTCATACACACCGCACTGAGTTTTATTACTGAGGTGCTCAGTGATGCGCACATACACACCGCACATTACTGAGTTTTATTACTGAGGTGCTCAGTGATACGCTCATACACACCGCACATTACTGAGTTTTATTACTGAAGTGCTCAGTGATACGCTCATACACACCGCACATTACTGAGTTTTATTACTGAGGTGCTCAGTAATGTGCGGTGTGTATGAGCGTATCACTGAGCACCTCAGTAATAAAACTCAGTAATGTGCGGTGTGTATGAGCGTATCACTGAGCACCTCAGTAATAAAACTCAGTAATGTGCGGTGTGTATGAGCGTATCACTGAGTTTTATTACTGAGGTGCTCAGTTATACGCTCATACACACCGCACATTACTGAGTTTTATTACTGAGGTGCTCAGTGATACGCTCATACACACCGCACATTACTGAGATTTATTACTGAGGTGCTCAGTGATACGCTCATACACACCGCACATTATCACTGAGCACCTCAGTAATAAAACTCAGTAATGTGCGGTGTGTATGAGCGTATCACTGAGCACCTCAGTAATAAAACTCAGTAATGTGCGGTGTGTATGAGCGTATCACTGAGTTTTATTACTGAGGTGCTCAGTGATACGCTCATACACACCGCACATTACTGAGTTTTATTACTGAGGTGCTCAGTGATACGCTCATACACACCGCACATTACTGAGATTTATTACTGAGGTGCTCAGTGATACGCTCATACACACCGCACATTAACTTCCTTTATGTTTACATTGCTTTGTTATATTGAGCGTGTGTTTAGGGGCGGAGTTAAGGGTAGGGGTTGGGTGGGGCAACTGGTGGCGAGTAACTCTTAAGGCCTGGCTAGCAGCACAGGACCTGAAATTTTGAGCCCTGATCTACAGCGTGAAAAGTGTTTTTTTTTTCACATTTTATCATGCGAGCCTTTGCGGTCATATTTTCTATGGGGTATATTAGTTAATAAAAATTTGAAATGGGGAGTCGTTACATTTTTTTGGGGTGAATTTACGTGATTTTAGTAAACGCCCCCATAGAAAAAATTGTTAGTGCAGCATCATTGTTAACAATATTGCTCCCATTTCAATTATAATGTGAAGAAAACAAAACAAACTTTATTTTTTATTTATATTTAATAATTTTTTCTTTACATTTCACATGGTCATGTTTGGCGTCATTAGAAAGGCCATGCTCTGGCCATTTCAATGATACCAAACATTAACCCCTAGCTGCCATGGATCGGGAGATAGGGGTTACAATGAACCCCCTTTCTCCACCATAGGTGGCAGCTTGGGGTTAACTCCCAAACTGACGTCATCGCGTCCATGCGTGATGATGCCAGTAGGCAGGGGGAGATCCCGAATGCAAGTCTGATAGAAGAATAAAAAAACGGACTACTCCTCCGACCAGGAATTTCCAATGGGAGAGATACAGGAGGCTGTTTGGACCCCGGTATCTCCTGAACTATGGATGGTAGGGGTCATATGATGTATCATTGGAAAGGCCAGAGCATAAACTATAAATAATAAAGTAAAAAGGAATATAAAATATACATTTTATATTCCTTTTTACTTTATTATTTAAAGTAAAAAGGAATATAAAATGTATATTTTATATTCCTTTTTACTTTATTATTTATAGTTTTATCTATTATTGTGACTTTATATTCTTTGTAATGTTTATGTGGGAGACATCAGTGCATGGGCATCCTCTGTGCCAGTTGTGAGAGTAGGGGTGACATTAGTGAACATTTGTCTACTACAGGGCTCGACAAAATGACGCCAGGTCACCATGGCGACTAGAAATGATGTCCTGGCGCCTGGGTTTGGATATACATGTATTATACATTTGAAGAAAAGGAGATTAAAATCCATGTCTGCAGCAGCAGGGTGATTTAAGGAGATCTTGGGCACAGCTCAAGTGCCCATGCTGTTGGCAGTGTATGATAAGTGCTGCCATGCTATACACTTGGATAAGTAATACGGCTGCCCTGCTGGATCAGGCAATCTTAGTTTAATGGAAGGGAGATCCTCATTTAACCCTTGATTAGCAGTTTATTCAGCCCAGTCACATTGCTGTGCACCCGGATCCCTGCACCCTGTGCTGTGGTTAAACTCACCCTGGCATAGGAAGGAGAGTCTCCAGTGTCATTGAGCAGACCTGATCACTCAGCAGGCAGGCTGGCTCCAACAATGAGAAAATATCCAACTTGTGGGAGGAGAGACAAGCTGCCGCAGCCTGAGAAGCATCCGCCCACACACGCCTTGATCCTGCTCTTCCACTCCTGGACCGACTGGCTGGATGTGTGTAGCACAGTTAGCCGGCAGCACTGCCCCAAGATGCTGCCGCCGGCGCTGCTAAAAAATATGGCAGCGGCCAACCCATGGAGTTTGCCGCATGGAGCCGTTGCTCCAACCCACACCATGGTTGGGCCCACCCTGCTCTATGTTGAAGACACCCTGTACCTACATTTCTGTGTGCAGATTGTTTGGGTTTTCTGTGTCCCATCCCCCTGATGTCCCTGTTACATTATTATTCCCTTTATGTGTTTATTGTAGTGTCATGTTGTATACACTGTGTTGTTTCCCTTATGTGCATCTGTAAACAATGGATTCCTTTGTTTCCCCTGATTCCATCCAACCCCCCCAATCTGGTTTAACCACTTCCATGCGGAGGACGCGCTCAGCGCGTCCTCCGCATGGCTCCCGCTGTGCGGAGGACGCGCTGAGCGCGTCCTCCCTTTGGGGTCAGCGTTCGGCCGGGTTCCGGCCGATCGCTGGCCCCCCCGGTGCGGGCTGACATCCTCGATGTCAGCCCAGCATCCGGAACCGCCGCCGCTGAAATTAGGTGTCATCGCGGCAGCGCGATGACACCTAATTCAGGCGCCCCCCCCCCCGCATGTGCGGAGGAGGCGCCTGAAAGGGAGGGGGGGGGGAGGTCCTTCGGACCTCTCTCCCTCCCGATCGGCGGCGTTGCGGGGGTTAACCCAGGCACCATTTGGAAGGGCACAGCCTGCCCTTCCAAATGGTGCCTGGCATTAACCCCTGGGGAGCTGGATCGCGAATCGGCGCTGAAAAGCGCCGGTTCGTGATCCTTTCCCGGAGCTGGCCGACATCTTGGATGTCGGCCAAGCATCCGGGAACTCCCCCTGAGGACTGGCGTCATCGTGCATAGCACGATGACGCCAGTCCTAGAGTTAACCCCTAACTGCCACCAACTGTGGAGATAGGGAGTTCCAATGAACTCCCAATCTCTCGATCCGTGGCAGCTAGGGGTTAAAGTTTGGTATGGTTGGATCAGCCAGAGCATGGCCGTTCCAACGATACCAAACACTACTGTGAAAAAAGTTTTTTAAAAAAAATAAAAATTAAAATTAAAAATAAAAATATATTTAAAAAAAAAATTATAAAAAAAAAATAAACATTTTTTTTTCTTTTTTTTGGTTCGTTAATGCAGCAATATTGTTCCCATTTCAATTATAATGTGAACAATGATGCTGCACTAACGATTTTTGTATGCGGTGCGTTTGTTAAAAATCGTGTAATTTTCCCCAAAAAAAAATGTAACGAGACCCCATCTCTAATTTTTTTAACAAGCGCACCCCATACAAAATATAACCGCAATTGCTCGCATGTTAAAATGTGAAAAAAAAACACTTTACACGTTGTAAATTATTGAAAATACATATTTTATTGCATTTTTTGTTATAATATACAGACATGACATAACGTATACATATAATAATGACATATTATGAATCTACCGAGTCTGACGGAAAGAACGATATATAATATGTCTGGGTCATATACTAAAATAAGCCTTCAAACCACGTTTAAAAATGATGAGCAAAACCGGTAAAAATGACCTCAGCACAGAGGTGTGAAAAGCCTCAGCAGCGAAAGGGTTAAACCAAATTTCTCTGCGTATGGGCGTATGTGTGGGAAGGGGGGGCTATTCAATATGGAAACGCCGGGGTGTGTTTTACCATTGTATTCTGCACATCCCCCTGTCTGTGTTTGTAATTGGAAACCCTAAATAAAGTCATTCCCAGTTTTGTTTTCACTCTGTAAAGAGCTCCGGCTATTGACTGGGTGGGTTTGGGCCAGAATCAGTTCTGCTTTGGGTCACTGACAGCAAGGGGAGCTTTGTGCACTTGGGTACGGGACCCCACATTACATTACTGAATTCAGGTGTTTCAAGCCGAGCCTCTGGTTTATAAAATCGAGCCCCCAGCCCCGCAGTCTGCATTTACAAACAATTGTGACCAAAATGGGTCGTTCGGAAGAGCTCAGTGAATCCAAGCTTGTATTGTGATAGAATGTCACCTGTGCAATAAAACACAAAATAGAAAATAAGGATTGTGTGTAATACTAGTACACAAGCAGTGGGGGTTTAACAATAAAACAAAACTTCATTAGATCATATAAGTACTAATAGTAAGGACAATAATAAACATGGTGGGGTAACCCCGTTCATTCCCGGTATATGATCAAAATAGAGCTAAATTATACGTAGCAGACTTACATACCTATGTGTCTGCAAACCTATGAATGCCCTCTAGGGGGAGACTCCTTGATAATATCAATACTCTAGGTTCCCAACTCCGGTCCTCACGTACCTCTAGCAGGCTAGATTTTTTTTTTTTTAAACAAGGGTTTTTATTGAGAAGGTTACAGTACAAATATTGTTCATCGAACATCTACATGAGTGATCATACAGTAAACCAGGGGTCAAGTCCTGGGAAAAAAAAGTGAGGGAACTCACCCAAGAATTCCACAACCCCTATTACCCGAAGAAAAAATATATATATATCACGAGTATAGTAGTGCGTGCCGGTGATACCATTTTATTGGGTTAACATTACATTTAAAAGACAAGCTTTCAAGAGTGTAACCTGGAAACTATACTGATCAGTGAAAGGTATCACTACGTACAGGTATACACGGGATTTTGGCAACTGGACTAACACGTTATATATATCCATCCAGGCACAGACCCCCCAGAATTATATATCCAGGCACAGACCCCCCAGAATAATATACACAGCATTGGACCCCCAGAATAATATACACAGCACTGGACCCTCAGAATAATATACACAGCACTGAGCCCCCAGAATAATATACACAGCACTGAGCCCCCAGAATAATATACACAGCACTGGTTATGTGGATATATTTGCCCCCAGCACATGTGGATATATTTGCCCCCAGCACATGTGGATATATTTGACCCTAGCTCATGTGGATATATTTGCCCCCTGCTCGTATGGATATATTTGCCCCCAGCTCATATGGATATATATGCCCCCAGCTCACACGTGGATATATTTGCCCCAGCTCACACGTGGATATATTTGCCCCCAGGCTCACACGTGGATATTTTCGCCCCCAGGCTCACACGTGGATATTTTTGCCCCCAGGCTCACACGTGGATATATTTGCCCCCAGGCTCACACGTGGATATATTTGCCCCCAGGCTCACGTGGATATATTTGCCCCCAGGCTCACGTGGATATATTTGCCCCAGCTCACATGGATATATTGCCCCAGGCTCACACGTGGATATTTTTGCCCCCAGGCTCACGTGTGGATATTTTTGCCCCCAGGCTCACACGTGGATATATTTGCCCCCAGTCTCACACGTGGATATATTTGCCCCCAGGCTCACACGTGGATATATTTGCCCCCAGGCTCACACGTGGATATATTTGCCCCCAGGCTCACACGTGGATATATTTGCCCCCAGTCTCACACGTGGATATATTTGCCCCCAGGCTCACACGTGGATATATTTGCCCCCAGGCTCACACGTGGATATATTTGCCCCCAGCTCTAAGAACCAGCAAGGCTCCCTGCTCTGCAAATGGTCCCGGCTGTGTCTGACATCGGGAGGGGATTTCAGGCAGGTTTTCTGTCCCCTTAGAACCCACCCCCCACTGCCATTAACCCCTGCAGCTGCAGAAAGCAGACTTAATGCTTTAATTTGCACAGTGCAGTCTGTGCTCGATTGTAGACTGCACTGTGCAAATTAAAGCTTTAAGTCTGCTTTCTGCAGCTGCAGGGGTTAATGGCAGTGGGGGGTGGGTTCTAAGGGGACAGAAAACCTGCCTGAAATCCCCTCCCGATGTCAGACACAGCCGGCCAGGACAATTTGGAGAGCAGGGACTGGGAGCCGGGGGAGGGAGTGCAGAGAGGCTCCGGGCGGCAGTGAGCGGGTGGGTGATTTTGCGCCCCTCCCCTCAGCAGCGTAAATCACCAGCCTCTGCTTGTCCGGAAGCGCTGGCTCCCGGGCTGCAGAGAGAGGATCTCGGCTGAAAGCAATATTGCAATAACGCTGCCTATATATGTGACTAGACAGACACAGTATATTTGGGTACCTTGGCCTGGGTATGGAAGGCAGACACTAGCGACGGACCGGATCTGTGTCTCACTCTCGCTTGCTTCACTGTGAGTGCGTGCACGCCGCTTGGAACATCCTGCTTTTTCCCGCCCACATGACAAGCAGCGTGGCGCGTCACCGGCCACCACGTGACTGCACTCTTCCGCATTCGCTCGGAATGGCTCTCGGCACTGCCTGATGGGTCAGTCCACCCCTGCGGCCCTCTAAATTGTTTCTGGCTCAGGCCACAGCGGGAACCTGCGTTCCCGCAGCGTTCCCGCTGTGGGAGAAGTGCGGGAACGCCGTTCCCACGCGTTCCCGCAGGACTCGAGCCCTGCGGTAAACCAAACCTATCAATAAGAAGTTAGACTGTACTGTAACCTCTCTGGTTTTGTGCGAAACGGGCCAGGAAATGGGGGAAGGGAGGGTCAGGACTATCCCGAGCTGGGGGCTATGCAATATATGTGTTCCTTGGGACATCTCTAGCAGGCCAGATTATAAGGATTACCTTGGGGAAATGCAGACTGAATCCTGCAATCACTGACTAACAAATCACATCCCCTGTGCTGTGCTTCACATATTCTGCAAACCTGGCCTGTTAGGGCTACTTGAGGACCAGGGTTGGAAACCACTGCTCTAGTTTATTCAACCTAAAGCCACATTGAATTGCAATATTATCAATACCATAGGCCAGTGGCAGCTCTTTAATTAGGCAAATTAGGTGCCACCTAAGGCCTCGCACCTACAGGGCCTCGCGGCTGCCAAATTTGCATCATCCACGCAGGCAGCACGATAATTAGTTTTGTGCTGCAGCGCCTGCGTTACGTATTCGGGCCGGCAGGTGGAGTCTATGGTTTTTTTTTTAGGCCCAGCTGCTAGAGAATCCAAGATGGCACCCGGTAGTCCCCTCTGATGTCAGAGAGGGCATGCTGGACATGAAAATGAGAAGAGAGAAATGAAGGAGTTAATAGAATTAGTATTTTGTTTGTTCATATGTTAAGCAAACTGTTTTTTATGAAAGAGAGTAAGCAGAATGATTGCATTTAGTCTTTGTGCTGCCAGGCTGTTTAACAGTTAAAGCTTAAGGTGTAGTTTTATATTTCTGTATATATTTTAATTCATGAGAAATGAAGGAACTGACGGGGTAATAATCTTCATCCAACCCTTTATTAGATAGATCGCTCTCCAACTAATTGAGAGAGATTCTCATGAGTCTAGTATTGCTAGACTCGCGCGCTGATAATTGGGCGTGATGATTGACCATTGTGGACATTCAATTAGTGTCCTGATTACTAATGCAAATCTTCAATTGGACTCCACATTGATAGCTAGAGTCAGGGGCGGACTGACCCATCGGGCACTGCCCAAGGGCCCCGGTGGTGGGGGGGCCCGGATCAGGGATAGACAAGGTGTCTGCTCACGGACACAAGGTCCTTGCACTGTCTGCTGCCGGCGCCCGCGATCACTGTAAGGCTGGCCTGGGACGGAAGAGCAGGACAATTCATTTCCTGATGTGTCACGTGATTGTGGGCGGCACAACTGAGAACGCTGGCAACTATGTGACCAAGGATAGGAACCTGATAGGATCGGCGTGAGCTCCCCCTGTGCCGGAAGCTCAAAGCCGCCGCCAAACACTTAGCACACAGAAGTGTGGAGGAGGTGGCTGGGAGCTGCAGGGAAGATGATCGTCCGTAGTTGTTCCGACGGATCGCTTGCAGTGGAAGACCCTGGTCAGACCTAGTCGGACATCTGACGTTGTCCATGGTCTGACGAACGCATCGGTCGTCCGACTACGGTGCCAGTGGACGCTCAGCCTAATCCTTCTGTTCTGTCAGACTTCCTGCAGCTCTTATCTCCACACTCAGAGCACAGTAAGGGTTAATGGTTTAAAGGGACATGCACGGTGGTCAGCCACAGTCTTTCAACACATGAGACCTGGAGATGTGCTATACTTATACAGCCTCATTCTCTATATAAATATACAGGTTACATATTATGTGTATTTATAGAGAACGAGGCTGTTTAGATGTGCCCTGTGTATTTATATAGAGTATGAGGCTGTACGTGTATAGAATATCTCCTCCAGGTCTCATAATATATACAGCCTCATTGTCTATATAAATACACAGGGTATACATACAGTGGCAAGAAAAAGTATGTGAACCCTTTGGGATTACGTGGAGTTTTGCATGAATTGGTCATAAAATGTGCTCTGATCTTCATCTAAGTCACAACAAAAACACAGTCTGCTTAAAATAATACAACACCGACATTACATGTTATGTTCAATAAACACATGAAAACATATAAACATTCACAGTGCAGGGTGGAAAAAGTATGTGAACCCTAATGACTTCTCCAAGAGCTAATTGGAGCCAGGAGTGAGCCAACCTTGAGTCCAATCAGTGTGATATTATTGGATGTGTTGCTGAAAGCTGTCCTGCCCTTTAAAAACACACACCAGTTTTGGGTTTACTGGTTTCAAGAAGCACTGCCTGATGTGAACCATGCCTCACAGAAAAGAGCTCTCAGAAGACCTACGATCAAGAATTGTTGATGTCGTATTTCCTGGGGATATGGTGTGGGGGGCTTGGCAGTTAAAATGGAGTTATGTTATGGTTGGTTATGGCGGGTGTTTAGGCAGTCATGGAGTACATGGGAGGACACCACGGAGGAAGCCATTGCTGTCCAAAAAGAATATTGCAGCACGTTTGAAGTTTGCAAAAGAGCACCTGGATGTTCCACAGCACTACTGGCAAAATATTCTGTGGACAGATGAAACCAAAATTGAGTTGTTTGGAAAAAACACACAACACTATGTGTGGAGAAAAAAAGGCACAGCACACCAACATCAAAACCTCATCCCCACTGTAAAACATGGCGGAGGGAGCATCATGGTTTGGGGCGGCTTTGCTGCCTCAGGGCCTGGACGGATTGTTGTCATTGATGGAAAAATGAATTCCAGAGTTTATCAAGACATTTTGCAGGAAAACGTAAGACCATCTGTCCGCCAACTGAAGCTCCGCAGAGGATGGGTGATGCAACAGGACAATGACCCAAAGCATATAAGTAATTCAACAAAAGAATGGCTTCAACAAAACAAAATACGCCTTCTGGAGTGGCCCAGTCAGAGTCCTGACCTCAACCCATTGAAATGCTGTGGCATGATCTTAAGAGAGCGATTCACACCAGACATCCCAATAATATTGCTACACTGAAACAGTTTTGTGAAGAGGAGTGGTCCAAAATTACCCCAGATCGTTGTGCAGGTCTGATCTGCAACTACAGGAAACGTTTGGTTGAGGTTATTGCTGCCAAAGGAGGGTCAACCAGTTATTAAGTCCAAAGGTTCACATACTTTTTCCACCCTGCACTGTGAATGTTTACATGTTCTGTTCAATAACACATGAAAACATATAATGTTTGTGTTGTATTATTTTAAGCAGACTGTGTTTTTCAAATTGTTGTTACTTAGATGAAGATCAGAGCACATTTTATGACCAATTCATGCAAAACTCCACGTATATCCCAAAGGGTTCACATACTTTTTCTTGCCACTGTATATACAACCCCTTTGTGTATATATATATATATATACATATATATACACACACACACAAACAGGATATATATACAGCCCCTTTCTCGATCTAAACACACTGAGCTGGTTGTGCAGGGCAACGCGGCCAGTAGTCGCAGCCTGATGACGTGTATGCGCCGGCGTCTTCGGGGCACTCCACGTTGGGACGAGGTGGGGTGAGTATCTCCATTTTTTATTGTCTATAAAAATTGCTATTTAATTTTGTCATGTATACCTTGAAAAAGGCCCGCTATTTTTGGGCCGAAACGTCGGAACTTTACTTATGTCAACAATAAATTAATATTTTATTTAGTCCCGGAGTGCCTCCCACCATTCTTTATTTTTCTGTATATTCTTCATCAGGGAGTTCAGCACCCGGGCCTCTAGTATTTGTTGTGGGTTTTCCCACTCACGCCACAGTGCACAGGAATTGAGTGCCTGGTCTCCCCTTTTTTCATTTTATATACAAACAGGATATATACAGTTGTGTTCATAATTATTCAACCCCCACTGAAATTGAGTGTTTTGGCCAGTTTGACATTGATTTTGATCATTCAGTCATCTTGCTTACAATTAAATCAAAGAGGCACGTGTAGGTCAGACAAATATAACATAACATTTATAATGAAATAACCACAAATGTCTTTTCTGTGCTCACATCATTATCAGTTTTATTCAACCCCCAAGTGACATTCAATCTTAGTACTTAGTACAACATCCTTTTACAGTTATAACAGCTTTTAAACGTGAAGCATAGCTTGACACAAGTGTCTTGCAGCGATCTACGGGTATCTTCGCCCATTCGTCATGGGCAAAAGCCTCCAGTTCAGTCACATTCTTAGGCTTGCGCACTGCAACTGCTTTCTTTAAGTCCCACCAGAGGTTCTCAATCGGATTTAAGTCAGGTGACTGCGATGGCCACTCCAAAATGTTCCAGCCTTTAATCTGCAACCATGCTCTAGTGGACTTAGAGGTATGCTTGGGATCATTGTCCTGTTGAGAGGTCCAACGTCTCCCAAGCCTCAGGTTTGTGACGGACTGCATCACATTGTCATCCAATATCTCCTGGTACTGAAGAGAATTCATGGTACCTTGCACACGCTGAAGCTTCCCTGTACCTGCAGAAGCAAAACAGCCCCAAAGCATGATTGACCCCCCGCCATGCTTCACAGTAGGCAAGGTGTTCTTTTCTTCATAGGCCTTGTTCTTCCTCCTCCAAACATAGCGTTGATCCATGGGCCCAAACAGTTCTAATTTTGTTTCATCAGTCCACAGAACACTATCCCAAAACTTCTGTGGTTTGTCCACATGACTTTTGGCATACTGCAGTCGACTCTTCTTATTCTTTGGAGACAGCAAGGGGGTGTGCCGGTGAGTTCTGGCATGGAGGCCTTCATTACGCAGTGTGCGCCGTATTGTCTGAGCTGAAACTTCAGTACCCACATCTGACAAATCTTTTCTCAGTTCCTCAGCAGTCACACGGGGACTTTTCTCCACTCTACGCTTCAGGTAGCGCACAGCAGTCGAAGTCAGCATCTTCTTTCTGCCACGACCAGGTAGCGTTTCAACAGTGCCCTTTGTCTTGAATTTGCGAATGATGCTTCCTATGGTCTCTCTTGGTATGTTTAACATCTTTGCAATCTTCTTATAGCCATTGCCCTTCCTGTGAAGAGTAATCACCTCTTCTCTTGTCTTCCTGGACCATTCTCTTGACTTCACCATGTTTGTAACCACACCAGTAAATGTCTAGAAGGAGCTGAGTATCACAGTCATTTTAAAGCTGCCTAATTGGTGCTTATTATGCTTTATTGCTGCTCCGTGACATCCACAGGTGTTTTCAATACCTGATTGAAAACACTTGAATGAACCTCTGTTCTTCAGAGTGGTAGTCTTTAAGGGGTTGAATAATTGTGTCAATGAAGAATTCACAAAATAAACATTTACTACTGTATTACAAAACCAATTGATGTCATTTTAGTTGCATATGGTTCTTTAAAAAGTCCTTGTAGGATTTCATTCTGAATACAATTGCAAATGTACACTAAATTCCCTAAAACCCTTTACAGCATTGGGGGTTGAATAATTTTGAACACAACTGTATACAGCCCCTTTCTCGATCTAAACACACTGAGCATAAATGTATACAGTCTATATATCAGGGTACATATACACCTCATTCCTCGCTCTCCATATAACACACAATATATACACACAGCTTCCATGCCTCCATATAGCACACCAGACATATACGCAGCCTCACTCCTTGTACAACACACAGTATATTTGGCCTTTCCAATCATACCCAACATCACTATGGAGGTTATTCAGAGAACACCAATATGTGACTGACATTTCGGTGCTCTCTCTCGTTCCCCGCACTTCAGGGAATCAAGGTTCCCCACCCTGCGGTGAATTCAGCATGCACCGCAGGGTCTCTGGAGTGCAGGGAAAACCCGCCGCAAACCCACAGAACACACACCAAAAACCTGCCGGAACCGCCGCAAAAACAACGTCAAACATGTCGGGAAAAGTCGACGAGCCGCCGATCACAGAGCAAAGCAACCGCCAGAAAAAGCCAACAAGCAGTCGAACGGGGTATAAAACCCCCAAAAAAAAACAATACACTGGAAAATGTCAAAATTTAAACACTGTTTGCAAAAAACTACTGAACGGAAAATGCCTGGAATTTACATATAAGATCCAATGAATGATAATAAAAAGGGCTGTTACAGAAAAAAAAAAACTTAAAAAAAGGTGAGGTTTATTGCTGTGATGCTCTGTGATACAGTAATGTGCAGTGTGTATGAGCGTATCACAGAGCTCTACAGCAATATAACTCACAGTAATGTGCAGTGTGTATGAGCGTATCACAGAATCCACAGCAATAAAACTCACAGTAATGTGCAGTGTGTGAGCGTATCACAGAGCTCCACGGCAATAAAACTCACAGTAATGTGCAGTGTGTATGAGCGTGAGTTTTATTGCCGTGGAGCTCTGTGATACGCTCACACACTGCACATTACTGTGAGTTTTATTGCTGTGGATTCTGTGATACGCTCATACACACTGCACATTACTGTGAGTTATATTGCTGTAGAGCTCTGTGATACGCTCATACACACTGCACATTACTGGGAGTTTTAAAAAGTGATTGGTAGCTTCTGACGTGTGCCACAAGGACCTTCTGTGCCACGGCACAGCCTTAGCTGCAATGAGTAGGTGATGGCTGCTGCAGCAGAGCTTTGGCCATCTGTAAGTCTGGAGGAGACATGATGGATTCCACCAATTCGCTGTTGTGCCTGAGTGGATTTTCTTAACTCATTAAAATCATTATTTTGAATTTGTTTTGTATAAATTCATTCTTCAACACAGTATCTTACATGTTGGTTATGAGTGTTTTTTTTTTGTTTGACCTCCTGTGGGCGTGGCACAAGGGGCCCCACTATCTCCTATTGCCCGGGGGCCCCACTATCTCCTATTGCCCGGGGGCCCCACTAGCTGTCAGTCCGCCCCTGGCTAGACTGAGCTTTATAAAAGAGCAGTTTCAACAAGCTCCTTCAATCCTTTACTTTTTGCCACTGATGAAGCGCTATTTCAGGCCTGAAACGCGTGTGGCTATTGTGTATTTTGGTTTTACTGTCACCTTTGTTTAAGGAGTTTTAATAAACACACCTTCCTAAGCTATTTGCACCATTTCACTCCTACTGAAGATTCTTTAAGGAGGTGAATATAGGGAACGCGATTGGGAGACTCGGCGGATCTCCTGAGAGGTGGTTTCCCCTGCCAAGACTGGCTTGCAGCGTCTGTTCTTTCAAGCATCCGGCGGTTGTCTTTAAGTGGAGAAGGCTCTTATCAAAGAGAAGCCTTGACGGTCCCACTACACTCCCAACTACTGAACTGCCTGAGAGCAACGGATTCCGCTAAGACAAAGCTCAACGATCATTGCTGGATTTGAGTTTCTGGCTTAAACGCCACCACGGTGCGCGACGAAACCAATATTGGACTGATCTGTGGGTTTTATTCCTGACTGTATCCAGGCTAACCACAGACCTTCTATACAGAAAAGGTGCATTACCATTGTTACCTGTCCCTTATTGGATGAACTATGATGGCTATGATTGAATTCTCTGGTCTCTGATAGACTGAAGAGGCAGAGTACTGTTAACTCTCTCCCTGCTGGGAATTAATACGCCTGTCAGGACTGACTAGAACCACTTAGGACTTTAGCACAGTTTTCCCCTTTATTTAAGTTTGTGAATTCCCTCTTCCTAAGAAAGAAATCAGATAACTGGGACTCTCTAAACTTCTTCTATATATGGAACGTTACCTCTAATCCTTCCTAGTATCTACGTGAGCGCCACCCCCTTTCTCTTTTTTTTTGCCATGCTGGACATGTGCCCACCACATCGTCGTCTTGGTGCCGGCGGTTCTCATCCGGCCGCACCCTGACTGCCTGCAGCACCACATGGGCCAACGATTCTTCCTCTGGAGAGCAGAGCAGCCTCCTGTCCTGACTTGACACACTGATACTGGCGGCGGCGGCAAACAGTTAGTTGGATGGGAATAGGGGGCCATCTCACGGATGACCAGGATAACGGGCCAGCCTGGGGATCAAGCAAAGCGATGCTACTCTAACGTGAGTGACACAACGTGCACTGCTTTCCCTTCCATCCATGTGTGAAAATTCATGTAGGCACTTAGAGAGGCCCCAGAGACATAGGCACCCAGAAGCTCCAGAGACATCAGCAAAGAGGCCAGAGAGGCACCAGTGGCCCCCTTGAGACCCTAGAGGGACCCCAGGAGCCCCCCCCCCAGAGACCCAAGTGGCCCAGAGGCATACCAGAGATAGTTCAGGCTCCCCAAAGTCTGCTGAAAAGTGCCGATCTGAATCCCAGATTACTGAAAAACCCTTTGCTCTTCTTTATAAGGCACCAAGTGGACTATTCCTCGCTCTGCTGAGCAGCCTGAGCTCACACACTGAAACGGCGGCGGCGCAAACAGCCATTGAAGTGCTGTGATTTGAACCCGCTCGCTCCACCATGACTAGAGAGACAGATGGAAAGAGGTTGGGCCAGCACAGATGACCACGATCAAGCAAATCGACACTACTGTAACGAGATTGATGCAACGAGCACGGCTTTCCATCCATGTTATGAAAATTCATGTAGGCACCTAGAGACACCAAGAGGTCCCAGGGTCCCCGAGGTCTGCTTAAGAGCGCCAAACTACCGAAAAAAAACCTTCAAGGAAATCACATCTGCGTGGGACCCCAGACGGAGTGGGGAGTATCGGTGGGAGGGAGGCTTGAGCAGAGAACGTCCTCCTCCCATGAGAGTGAAACGAGAGGATGCTCTCTGCATGTCCTTCGCGTACAAGTGGTTAAGAAAAAGAAACTCCCCCGTTCGGTTTAAGGAGTGTACCAGATCAATACCGCTTCCTAGCCGGACCCCCGTGTTCTCCCCAGCAAACTCTTGTGCCTTCCTCCTGTACGTTAGATGAAGCTTAAGGTCCGGAACATAGGGATGCACCGATACCACTTTTTTAAGACCGAGTACAAGTACTGGGACTTTTAAAAAAAGTACTCACTGATACCGAGTACCGATACTTTTATTTTATGTCATGTGACCACTTTCCAATAAGAACAGACCTCATATAAAAATGCCCCCAGTTCACATGTATATACCCCCCCGAGATCTAAATATACAGAATGCCCCCAGCTCACATGTAGCTTGCCCCAGCTCTCACGGATATTGCCCCAGCACGTATGGATATTGCCCCCAGCTCATATGGATATGCCCCCAGCGCTCACCTATACGCTGGGGAAGCTGGCCGCGTGCATGAAAAGCACGCGGCCAGTATTCCCCTCCGCCGGTAGCGATACTCACCCGTCTGAAGGTCCGGTCGCGCTGCTGTGATGAGATCACGTGGCCGCCGGGTGCATCTGTGACGCTGCCTCCAGCCAAGAGGCAGCGTCACAGATGCGCTCGGCAGCCACGTGAACGCATCACAGCAGCGCGACCGGACCTTCAGACGGGTGAGTATCGCTGCCGCTGGAGGGGAACGCTGGCCGCGTGCTTTTCATGCACGCGGGCAGCTTCCCCAGCCCCACAGATACCGGCAAGCGGATACCGGGGGGGGGGTGTATCGGGCCATTTGCACGAGTACCAAGTACTCGTGCAAACGGCAGTATCGGTGCATCCCTACCGGAACATGTAGAGAACGTTGCTAACATCCCACAGAAATAAGACGAGGCTGCAGATCTAGAGGTTTTCAGGGTCAAAATGGAGCTGGTTTTATTGGGGACAAGCACAGGTATTTATGCGATCAAACATATGATATTTACAAATACAAAACCTCCCCTAGAAAATGTTATGAGGGTTTCTGATGTTCACTGCTCCTTCTGTTTCATTTGGGACATAATTAGACTAGGACAGTTAAACATTTGAGCAACATTCCTAGACAATACAGGACAATGACAGTCGTGGATGGTAAACAAGATTACAGTCTAACAGCAGATAATCTGCTTTGTCAGGCAAACACTGCCCCATCAACAAAACTATTCAAATATACAGCAGATATCAACCGATAACACAGATTACACACACACCCTGCACCCCCTACAGGTACAGAGTGATTTCAACATAAGAGAGGGCAGGGAAATACTATAGAACATGAGGCCTGCACCTCCCAAATACATTTCCAGGCCCATGTACCCCAAGTCCAGAGTGACACACGTCACAATGAGTTTTCTCTCTCAGTTGTAACGTCCAGAAAATGGCAACGACATTATACGCCTGTATGAATTTATTATTCAGTCGGTAGAAACTATTCAGGGTGGAAGGGGTTAAGTTTATACGATGTTCTGAAACCTAAATATAAACAATAGGATATTGTAATGCTCTACCGGGAGGGTTTGTACTGTTTTTGTGGATCTTGGGCAGACGGTAATAAGTCGCTGCTGCTAGTGCTGATGGTAATAGCGCTTTCCTTGCTTTTTCACTGATCACACCCAAGTCTCGGCCGCTCTGGAGCAAAGCTTGCAATTCTACAGGGAATTTAGTCAAGGGATTCCTGGGTAGTCGCTGGTATGTGGTGCGATCTTCTAAAATGTGCCCGGTCCATCGCCACCACATTTCCTCCTTTATCTGAGGGTTTAATAATGAGATCTTTATTTCCAGCCAAATCTCTTAAAGCTCGTTTATCAGGATTTGACATGTTGTTCTGATGAGGTGGGGGAGGGGAGTCAGACGGATGGATCGCTTCAATGGTATCAGTCACCACATTGACAAACGTTTCAACGTGGTGATATTCTCTAATAGTGGGGGTGAAAGTGCTCTTCAAGGAGCATCTAGGGATAGAGGAAAGAGTAGATTCATTCTCTTCCAGTAATGACACCAGATCTTCACATTCTATTCTTGTTCAGTTAAATTCATCGGGTTTGCTTTTCTCTTTTTCAGATGAAACTTATGTTAAGGCCGACTTCCTAGCACAGAAACTGATGTCCTTAACGCATTGGGGGGTGAAGGGACAAAGGACAAACCTTTGCTCAGAAGGGTCTTGTGGTGTTTAGTCGAGGGAAAAGAGGAGAAGTTAACAATCTTCGTGTCTATCTCCGTATTGTTTGTTTTCCCCTCCCCCCTCTCCGAGTAGGGTTTGTACGGCCTCTCGTTTGGGATGTTTCTATCTGGGGGCCCTGGTCTAAAAAAGAAACCTCCCTTCTTTTCAAAATGCCCCTTGTTTGGGGGGGGGGTCATGTTCGGAGTCTGATGGATCATATTCTGATGTGTCTGATCAGAGATTCTCCTCAGACTTCTATTGAATTTGCGATAAACCAAACCATTTTTATAATCCCTGGTGTGAGCGCTCCCAGCACTGGCCGTTGAATAATCAGCCCTCAATTCATCAAACCCTAGTATCTCCTGGTGCGATACTGGTTTGAGGGGCCGTTTCTTGCTTTCCCATCACCACGGACCCACGAAGGGCCATTTCCTCACTATGCTATGACTGAGTCCTCATTTAGGATCTGTAGTACCTGGGTGAAGTCCTTTAGAGTGTCCTCTCCATAGGGTATATATAAAGTGCCTCTATATGTCTAAGTGTGGTAAAAACGCGGACATAGGCCACAGAGACCTTTTAACCCTTTGTTGTGTTGTTTGTTATTTTACTTGGTTACTAATAAAAGTTACTTTTTACTATTGTTTATATTCATGTTTCAGGGTTACCCCCTTTTCTTGTCCAGTGCCGGGTACTGATTGTGATAATATACATTGGGGGGGGGCATCATTATTGCTCTCACTCACCTATCCTGCCTTAGCACTAAACCATATAACTTTATTTTTATGTTCTGAAACCTAACCCACATTCATGGCATGAAACTGGCTTTGCTCCTGTCACGTCCCACGCCGGCGGTACCCAGCATCCTGCTTGCTGGTCAGGCGCTGAGTGAAGAGCAAGATTGCGGTGGTCACGTGAGACATCAGGGAGCGACACGGCTTGATGATACGGCGCCTGCCGGGTTTAAGACCCCAGCGTCTCATTCACTCCAGTGCCCTGACGTGGTTCTCACATCCCTCAGTGCTATTATATTGCTATCGCTCGGTGTACCAACTAGACTATTCCTGACTAACCTGCTCTGTGTACCAATCTAGTGATTCCTGGCAAACCTGCTTTGTGTACCAACTAGACTATTCCTGACGAACCCGCTCGGGGTACCAAACTGGCGATTCCTGATGAACCTGCTCGGTGTACCAACTTGGCGATTCCTGACGAACCCACTCTGTGTACCGTTATTGGCATACAGCCGACAACCTCTCCCGGTACTAAGACCCCTGCAATCCTGAGTAAGTGTCTTGTTGTATTTGGGTATCTGTTAACCCTTACTGGGTACATGTCATTCTGTTCCCTAAATAGAGGTAGCTTTATCTACCATCTGAGGATCAGAGGGGTAGTTAGAATATTGTGTATAGGGACCAGCACCATAGACCCTAGGAGGAATCATGACAGCTCCCCTATGAGATAACGTGTCGATATAGATTTGATTTAGAGGTAAATTATTTTACACGTCGTTGCTTATCGGGGCGAGTTCATTCATGTTTAAAAACACAGTAACGTTCTGCAAAGCCATCTCCCGTACTGAGCACATACCGTTCCTGTAGGACCTCACATGGAGATAACGTACACCATTGGTTCTGAAACATTTCACCCTCTCAGGACTCACAAACTGTGCATCAGCTGTGTGTAAACTTGTGCGTCTCTTAGGCGCTGCCTTTCCCAGATTCAGGACACGCAAAGTGTTTCTCTTCTGAATGATACAATGAGATGATCTTAAACATACATATCTCTACCAATTTGTCTCCTGTATGAATGCTCTAATGTATATCATGGAATGTAACCATCTATTGCTCTAAAACATCTTCCCCCCAATCAGACCATTCAAACAGCTTCTCTCCCATATAAACTATATTGTACAGAAACACTTTGCTTTGTTTATCTGGAGAACTGTTTTAAAACAGGTGGCTTCTCTCCTGTGTGAGTCCTCACATGTGCAGTAAGAGTACTCTTTGATCTAAAACATTTCCCACATTCAGAACATGCAAACGGCTTCTCTCCTGTATGAATCTCTCATGTAGAGTAAGCTCATCCTTTCTTCTAAAACATTTCCCACATTCAGAACATGCAAACGGCTTCTCTCCTGTATGAAATCTCTCATGTAGAGTAAGCTCACCATTTGTTCTAAAACATTTCCAACATTCAGAAGATGCAAACGGCTTCTCCCCTGTATGAATTGTCTCATGTTTAGTAAGATCACCCGTTGTTCTAAAACATTTTCCATATTCAGAACATGCAAACGGCTTCTCTCCTGTATGAATCCTCTCATGTTTAGTAAAATTACCCTTTGCTCTAAAACATTTCCCACATTCAGAACATGAAAATGGCTTCTCTCCTGTATGAATTCTCTCATGTAGAGTAAGCTCATCCTTTCTTCTAAAACATTTCTCACATTCAGAACATGCAAACGGCTTCTCTCCTGTATGAATTCTCTCATGTTTAGTAAGATCACCTCTTTTCTAAAACATTTCCACATTCAGAACATGCAAACGGCTTCTCTCCTGTATGAACCTCTCATGTTTAGTAAGATCACCCTTTAAACTAAAACATTTCCCACATTCAGAACATGAAATAGCTTCTCTCCTGTATGAATTCTCTCATGTAGAGTAAGCTCACCATTTGTTCTAAAACATTTCCCACATTCAGAACATGCAAACGGCTTCTCTCCTGTATGAATTCTCTCATGTTCAGTAAGCTCACACTTTTTCTAAAACATTTGTCACATTCAGAACATGCAAACGGCTTCTCTCCTGTATGAATTCTCTCATGTATAGTAAGCTCATCCTTTCTTCTAAAACATTTCCCACATTCAGAACATGCAAACGGCTTCTCTCCTGTATGAATTCTCTCATGTAGAGTAAGCTCATCCTTTCTTCTAAAACATTTCTCACATTCAGAACATGCAAACGGCTTCTCTCCTGTATGAAATCTCTCATGTAGAGTAAGCTCACCATTTGTTCTAAAACATTTCCAACATTCAGAAGATGCAAACGGCTTCTCCCCTGTATGAATTGTCTCATGTTTAGTAAGATCACCCGTTGTTCTAAAACATTTTCCATATTCAGAACATGCAAACGGCTTCTCTCCTGTATGAATCCTCTCATGTTTAGTAAGATTACCCTTTGCTCTAAAACATTTCCCACATTCAGAACATGAAAATGGCTTCTCTCCTGTATGAATTCTCTCATGTAGAGTAAGCTCATCCTTTCTTCTAAAACATTTCTCACATTCAGAACATGCAAACGGCTTCTCTCCTGTATGAATTCTCTCATGTTTAGTAAGATCACCTTTGTTCTAAAACATTTCCCACATTCAGAACATGCAAACGGCTTCTCTCCTGTATGAATCTCTCATGTTTAGTAAGATCACCTTTAAACTAAAACATTTTCCACATTCAGAACATGCAAACGGCTTCTCTCCTGTATGAATTCTCTCATGTAGAGTAAGCTCACCATTTGTTCTAAAACATTTCCCACATTCAGAACATGCAAACGGCTTCTCTCCTGTATGAATTCTCTCATGTAGAGTAAGCTCATCCTTTCTTCTAAAACATTTCCCACATTCAGAACATGCAAATTGCTTCTCTTCTGTATGAATTCTTTCATGTCTAGCAAGAGCACTTTTTGATTTAAAACATTTCTCACATTCTGAACATGCAAACGGCTTCTTTCCTACGTGAACTCTGTGTTTACCAAGACTTGCATTTGTGCTAAAACATTTCTCACTGTCAGGGCACAGAAATGTCCAAGATGACAGTCCTGGATTCTCTGGTTCTTTTGGATTTTCTGAGGAGTGTAAAGTTTGATCCTTGATTATAATTTCTTCTTGCTCTTCTGACAGAAGGTTTTCCTCAACACATGGCATTGGTTCTTCAAAAGCAATTCCTGAAGACATTTTAGGACTTTTCTGTCTCCTGGGGGGGAATAATTTACACAGTCACCAAACAAAAACTCAGGCATGTCAAAACTCCCTTTATGCTGGCATGGGTTTCCAGGGATTTCTTTATGATTAAAACTAAACATTTCTTGAAGCCAGAGTCCCTCACCTCATACTAAAAGGTACAATGGTCTTACATGGACATATGTTAACCTACACCAGGTGAATTCTCTGTCTAGAGAGGTTGCTCTGATTTAGCAGATAGTATAGAGTTGGATGATAAAAATCAGGGTATATTAACCCTTTCATTGTTGAGGCATTTCACGCCTGTGTGCTAAGGTCATTTTTACCGGTTTCGCTCATCGTGTTTAAAAGCGTTTTGAAGCCTTATTTTATTATATGACCCAGACATATTATATATCGTTCTTTCCGGCAGACTCGGCAGATTCAGAATATATCATTATTATATGTATACGTCATGTCCTGTCTGTATATTATAACAAGAAATGCAATAAAATTTGAATTATAAATAATTTACAACGTGTGAAGGTTTTCTTTCAAATTTTAACATGCGAGCATTTGCGGCTATATTTTCTATGGGTTGCTCTTGTTAAAAATATTAGAAATAGGGTCGTTAAATTTTTGGGGGGGGAAAGTGACGCGATTTTTAACAAACACACCCATACAAAAATCGTTAGTGCAGCTTCATTGTTCACATTATAATTGAAATGGGAACAATATTTCTGCATTAACAAAACAAATAAAAAAAAAACTTGTTTAATTTTTTTATTTGTTCTTAACTTTTTACATGGTCATGTTTGGTATCATTGGAAAGGCCATGCTCTGGCCGATCCAAGAATACCAAACATTAACCCCTAGCTTCTACAGATAGGGGGTTCATTGGAACCTCCAATCTCCACCATTGGTGGCAGCAAGGGGTTAACTCCAGGACTGACATCATCGCGCTATGCACGATGACGCCAGTCATCAGGGGGGAGTTCCCGGAAGCGTGGCTGACATCCAAGATGTCGGGCAGCTCTGGGAGAGGATCACGATTCGGCACTTTTCGGCGCCAAATCGTGATCCGGCCCCCAAGGGGTTAATGCCAGGTACCGTTTGGAAGGGCAGGCTGTGCCCTTCCAAAAGGTGCCTCACTTTAAAAGGAAGGACCTCCCCCTCCCTTTCTTGCACCTCCTCCGCACTGAGAGGCGACTGAAATAGAGGTCATCGAGATCGCCGCGATGACATCTATTGTGCCCGCGGCGGTCCCGGAGTGCCGGGCTGACATCAAGGATGTCAGCCCGCACTGGGGGGCAAAGCGATTGGCCGGAATCCAGCCGATCGCTGGCTGCAAAGGGAGGACGCGCTCAGCGCGTCCTCCGCAGCCAACTCTTCCTGCGGGAGGACGCGCTGAGCCCGTCCTCCACAGCAAAGTGGTTAAATATGTAACATTACCCGGTCTGACAATCCATAACTATTAAATATAGACTCCAGGACTCGCGATGTTGCGGAAGTACTACCACGAGTTTCCCAGCGGTTAGCGTTGTGTTCCAGGACAAGGTGTTGAGGTAACACCTGGCCAGAAAATCGTGGTAAAATGGGGACGCTACGGGGAAAACTGCAGGTGCAGATTAGTTTTAATTTTTTTTTTACGTTTTGATTCAAATTGTGTATTTCCTTAATAAAATGCAGTAACAGGGTCTCCATTTCTGATAGATTTTACAAATGAAGCCGCAGAGAGTAAATAACCACAAAGGTTTGAATGATGACATGTGGAAAAATAATGTTACACTCTTCAAATCAGGGGTCTTGGCTGTCCAGGGGCCTATTCCCTAGTTGCTGATACTGCAACACTATTCCAATCCAAAGGCTCCAGAGCCGGCTGCTGGGCAGAATCTAGCAGCTTTTCCTAGGCCACCTCCAGCTCCCACTCCTGGACACTTATAAAGTCCAAATTGGCTTGCAGCCAGGGACCCTCCGAGCGAGTCAGCAGTCTCTCTCGATACTCTCTGATTTCCTCCGGTTGCCACTCCGACTCGCTCCTGTAGTCTGGGTCTGCAGTAAGCATTTCAAATAACAACCCAGGGCCGCCAAAGCCCTCTGTGGGGTTGCTATCCTCCAGCCATGGACACACTTGGGCAGCATACAATCGGAAGGCCCTCCATGGTGCAGATCACTTGAAAAAAGCAGAAGACAGCCCTCCCATAGCATAAAACTGTAGCACTCACTGATCCAGGAGCCTCATAGGTTTTGTACGCTCAGAATGTATAGCATCAGGCACGCTTAGGGTGGGCGCCCAAACCCTTTGGTCCACTGATCCTCAGGTCTTGGAGTGCTGCTGGGTCCAAGAACACTAAATGAAAACAGGCCGGCCAATGAAGGGTTTAAATTGGCCAATGTAGTAAAAAGTAAATACAAGATATAAAATAATAGACACGTTGTATCCTGAGACGCGTTTCGCCTAATGTAGCCTTCCTCAGTCAGTTCAAGAGTGTCTAGAAATGTGTCAAAATATGAAAACAAAGTGAAAGTGCATCTGCACCAACAAAGAAGGGTAGCGCTACCCTTTATTTGGCCAGAGGCAAATATACCCAGAGCCGGGGCCCATTCAGGCTCTTTAAAATGGGAGTTTCTGTCTTTTAACACAAGAGAAGTGGGGGCAATTGACGCAATATTCTGCACCAGTTTTTGTATTTGTTCTTTTCTCTTTGAGAGACATTGAGGATTGTGACCACGAATACCTGCACTTTAAGGAGGATCCTATTGGTTTTCCGAGGATTTTTACGGATTCAGCGATCACGCTTTCCCACTGGACTATTGATATTTGTGTGGACATTTTCACGTGTTTGATTAACACTGCACTATTTATTGGTTTGTACACGGACTTTAGATTTACCACTCGATGGTTCTTGTCTGCTGAGCCAGAAAGGAGCATTTGATCCCAGCGCTGCCACCCACTGTAACGTGGGGACCCGTACCCACATGCAGAATGCTCCCCTTGCCGTCAGTATCCCGAAGGAGTACTGATTCAGACCCAAACCCGGTCAACGGCCGGAGCTCCTTGCAGGGTGGAAACAGAACGAGGAATGACTTTATTTACAGTTTTCAATTGGGAAAAAAAACATTACATCAGCACCAGCTATGGAATAGAGCTCCGGATGTTTTGGAACTTAACTTCTCACGAGGCTTTGTTGCCAAGCTAATAAGTAGCTGAGCCTCATGGGAGATGTAGTTTCAAAACATCTGGAGGGCCAAGGGGGCTGACCCCGGCTGTAAATGGTTGAAATTTGAATGAATATTTACACTGTGACACTTTTTGTTACAGCATTGTGACGTGACGTACAGACTTACAGGGTTAATCACCAAGCTCTGAATTTACCACCAAACAGAATTTCACCAGATCTGCGATTTCGCGGCAATTTGTCTTTTCACTAAGCTGTCAATTCACCAAATACAGGCAAACTGACGGCGAAATACGGTGCAATTCACCGGCACAGAAATTGTCCCATAGAGAACTAATGATCCGTCTATTCACAGAACCCGGAATCGCAGCGAAAGTTTAACGACATTCCCTGATTTCAGTGTTTCAATAGGACAGGTTTAAACGGGCGAATCCCACAGCTTTCAATGGAATAAACAGAATATCTTCTCGTTAAGATCATTATTTTAAAGACATTTTAGTTTTTGAAAAGATTATTTTTCTGTAACAGACTTTTTCATTATTTTTTAAGAACCTTTTTCTTATTTAGACACATTTTTATTGATTTGACTAATTCTCTTCCCATTCTGCGTAATTCACCAAGGCCGATTCGTCACTATTTGCCAATGTCCGATAACTGCTTCAGCGACTCCATTTTCATCGAAATACGATGAACATTCGATAAATGGTGAATTCACTGAAATTTCAACGAAACGCAAATCGCTGAATTGAGCCGAAATGTAACTATTTCTGTGCTTTGTGAATAGACTCCATAGTAATGACATGTGCTGAACCTGCTGAAAAAAACGATATATAATTTGTCTGGGTCCTGTAATAAAAAATAAGCCTTAAATCGTATTTAAACATAATTTGCAAAATTGTGAAAATAATCTCAGCACACAAAGGGTGTGTGTGAAATAGTGCCATATCAGTGATTGTGGCCCTGCAGGGGGTGATTGTCACACAAGGGCTTCTTATAGACTAAGCGCCGCCTTATTCCCATGGCTGGGAGACATTTCATTGCTGAATTCACACACATCATTATACAGCGGATACAGCTTATAATCAGCAATATATGCATTTACTTACAAGAAGCCGCTCACTCCCAGGACCCTCAGCCTGGATCTCCTCTCTGGATTCACCAGCTGGATCTGCCGCCTCACAGGGCTCAGGACACAAAGGACAATGGGGATGGAGCTACAGGGGTTAAAGGAGAGGCAGGAGTTACATATAATCACACAACAATACAAACAAGTGTGAAAAAGAGGAAACATCACTAACATGAGAGAAGAACGAGCAGGGAGAGAATAACCGCAGCACTTCCTGATTCAGTATGAGGAGGTTTGTTTTCCTCCCTCATCTCTAAGGTTAATTAGCCAAGATGGTCAGACTATAGGACAAACGGAAAGAGACAAACATGAAGAAAAGGCACAGAGAGACACACACGAGGGTCAGACATGAAGCACAGGGACAGACATGAGGCACAGGGACAGACATGAGGCACAGGGACAGACATGAGGCACAGGGACAGACATGAGGCACAGGGACAGACATGAGGCACAGGGACAGACATGAAGCACAGGGTGAGAGAGGGACAGACTGTAAGAGACTCCTGTTCCCTGGCTGTGTACCTGCGTTATTAGCGCTGCCTAGAATTGCTCAGACGCCGGATCAATGTTACCCAGGTATCCAGATACAGCCAAGGCTTGGTATAGATACAGCACAGAGACAGATAAACACAATGAACACAGCTTATACATTGTCTATAAACCAGCCCCACAGACAGACAACCCTGAACAATAACAACACAATGTATAATGACACCTCTGGGAGATTACATGTGTATGGGGTGTGTGTCTGCGTGCAGTGTATACATGTGTATGGGGTGTGTCTGTGCAGTGTATACGTGTGTATGGGGTGTGTGTCTGCGTGCAGTGTATACATGTGTATGGGGTGTGTGTCTGCGTGCAGTGTATACGTGTGTATGGGGTGTGTGTCTGCGTGCAGTGTATACGTGTGTATGGGGTGTGTGTCTGCGTGCAGTGTATACGTGTGTATGGGGTGTGTGTCTGCGTGCAGTGTATACATGTGTATGGGGTGTGTGTCTGCGTGCAGTGTATACATGTGTATGGGTGTGTGTCTGCATGCAGTGTATACATGTGTATGGGGTGTGTGTCTGCATGCAGTGTATACATGTGTATGGGTGTGTGTCTGCATGCAGTGTATACATGTGTATGGGGTGTGTGTGTCTGCATGCAGTGTATACATGTGTATGGGGTGTGTGTCTGCATGCAGTGTATACATGTGTATGGGTGTGTGTCTGCATGCAGTGTATACATGTGTATGGGGTGTGTGTCTGCATGCAGTGTATACATGTGTATGGGGTGTGTGTCTGCGTGCAGTGTATACATGTGTATGGGGTGTTGTGTGGTGTGCAGTGTATACATGTGTATGGGTAATTGCGGGCGTGTGTTTGTATGTGTGCGCGTGCTCTGTATACAACAGTGTGCCGCATTTGCGCGCGCGCGTGCTCTGTATATAACGGTGTGTGCTGTATGTGCGTGCCTGCTCTGTATATAGCGGTGTGTGCTGTACGTGCTCTGTATATAACGGTGTGTGCTGTATGTGTGCGCGTGCTCTGTATATAACGGTGTGTGCTGTATGTGTGCGCGTGCTCTGTATATAACGGTGTGTGCTGTATGTGTGCGCGTGCTCTGTATATAACGGTGTGTGCTGTATGTGTGCGTGTGCCCTGTATATAACGGTGTTTGCTGTGTGTGTGCGCGTGCTCTGTATATAACGGTGTGTGCTGTATGTGTGTGTGTGCTCTGTATATAACGGTGTGTGCTGTGTGTGTGTGCGCGTGCTCTGTATATAACGGTGTGTGCTGTATGTGTGCGCGTGCTCTGTATATAACGGTGTGTGCTGTATGTGTGTGTGTGCTCTGTATATAACGGTGTGTGCTATATGTGTGTGCTGTATGTGTGCGCAGGCTCTGTATATAACGGTGTGTGCTGTATGTGTGCGCGTGCTCTGTATATAACGGTGTGTGCTGTATGTGTGCGCGTGCTCTGTATATAACGGTGTGTGCTGTATGTGTGCGTGTGCTCTGTATATAACGGTGTGTGCTGTATGTGTGCGTGTGCTCTGTATATAACGGTGTGTGCTGTATGTGTGCGTGTGCTCTGTATATAACGGTGTGTGCTCTGTATATAACGGTGTGTGCTGTATGTGTGCGCGTGCTCGGTATATAACGGTGTGTGCTGTATGTGTGTGCGCGCTCTGTATATAACGGTGTGTGCTGTATGTGTGCGCGTGCTCTGTATATAACGGTGTGTGCTGTATGTGTGCGCAGGCTCTGTATATAGCGGTGTGTGCTGTATGTGTGCGCGTGCTCTGTATAAAACGGTGTGTGCTGTATGTGTGTAATATTCAGTGGGGGTTGTGAGATGGTGTTGGATCCTTTCACCTTTTTCCAGGTTTGACCCTCAGCTTCTCACACACACCATCTCCTGCAGCACACAGGGGGAGGGGCGCGCTCTGATGACATCACAGCTCATGTGACTGGCTGCAGGGCCCACGTGATGCTGGGGGAGGGGAATGGGGGACACTGAGCTGTGAGCTGCCTGGATTCAGCACTGAGGGACAGGGAGGGAGACACAGCACTGTGATCAGGCCATTCATTAACCCTTTGTGTCCTGAGCCCTGTGAGGCGGCAGATCTGCCTGGTGAATCCAGAGAGGAGATCCAGGCTGAGGGTGCTGGGAGTGAGCGGCTTCTTGTAAGTAAATGCATATATTGCTGATTATAAGCTGTATCCGCTGTATAATGATGTGTGTGAATTCAGCAATGAAATGTCTCCCAGCCATGGGAATAAGGCGGCGCTTAGTCTATAAGAAGCCCCTGTGTGACAATCACCCCCTGCAGGGCCACAATCACTGATATGGAGCTTTGTATTCACCTTCTATTACACCCAGGAGTGTCCCCTTCTGACTTAACAGCCTGAGATCCCCACAGGGTCACAGTGCAGAGTATACTGACAGCCTGAGATCCCCACAGGGTCACAGTGCAGAGTATACTTCTTACCTGTAGCGTATGGATTATACATGCTGCGGGGTGAGCATGAATACATTTTATGTGTCCAGGAAATCATGGCTGATCTGGCAGCCCTAGATACACCCCACATACACACTGATATACACCGTACACAATATACTGAAACCCCTCTATGTACAGTTTAATGATTTCACCCTGTATCGAGCATGTTTATAACTCATACACACTCGTGATTACAGCTCGAGTTGCACCGATTCCACTTTTTTTAGGACCGAGTACAAGAACCGATACTTTTAATTAAAGTCATGTGACGCTTTCCAATAAATAATGTCAGCGCTGCGGAATATGCCGGCGCTATATAAATAAAGAATAATAATAATGATTTAGGAAGTTGCTGAAAGCCTGTCCTGTTTATGTTAATATTGAAATGTATGGCCAGACGCCCCATTTACCCCCTGCACACCCTGCGCACACACACTACACCATAAATATGTACCCACTAAGACCTCATATGTATACCCACACAGATACATGTATACAGACCTCAGACCAGATATACCCACACATATACATGTATACAGACCTCAGACCAGATATACCCACACAGATACATGTATACAGACCTCAGACCAGATATACCCACACATATACATGTATACAGACCTCAGACCAGATATACCCATGCAGATACATGTATACAGACCTGTCTATCTGTCGTTGGCCGTCATCGTCCGACCAATCCCAGCACATGCAGGAGATTCAGCACTCACGCTCTGCCTAGCACGAAACAAGCGATCTTTCCCATCTGAATGGGAATTGTCGGACGTTCTGGTAAAACGTACATGAAAAAAGTTGAATTGTATAGTTAAGCCGCTGTTCCGGGGCAGGAAATTCTCCCCTCGAGAAGGGATTCAGTTCATCAGGCGAATCCCATAGGATTCAATATAAACAATTTTTTATTATTCAATCGTCTAATATTTTCATCCGCAGCAAAAGCCTTTTTATGTTTTTTTATTTTTGGAATTTTGTGAATATTGCTTTATATTGTTTTGGGTGAAATTTTTGATTCCCAAATTTTAAAAAAGCCGAGGGGTGGGGTTTTCCAGGATAAACGCAGCATTTTATTTTTTATTCGTTCCAGCTGCGTTCAGCGGTGATGTCCTTGGTGATTAATCCCCTTTCAGCACCAGGGACAGGGCCCCCCCCCCCGCTTCATTCGGCAAGATGTTGTTTTTTTCTCCTCCCTGCATTAAAGCTGCTTTATTTTAAATTGGAATTCGCTGGTAAATGCTGTGATTTCCTTTTGCATTCCTCAGTGTCCGGTTTAGTGAATAACCCCCCCCCCACTCGCTTCTCCTGCTTGTGTCATTTCGGGTGGTTTATTAGATAATTTGGGACACTCTGAGAAGTGAATCGGAATCTGAATATTTCCCATTTAAATAACCTCCTGTGTGAGACCGAAAGGCTGAAATTTCTACTTCTTGACCTGACAAGTTTTAAATTTTTCTCCAGGCTTCTGCATTTAGTGAATAAGTCCCCAGGTGAAGTTGACCCGTGGCCTGTGTCCATTGCTTGGTGGCTTTGTGTCCTCGCTCCCAGGCAGGTGAGGGGTTAAAGTGCGGCCAGCATTGACTAGTACCTTGAGCAGCGTGTTGCCGCTGCGGCTGCTTTATGATTGTCACGCTCACCCTCGACAACCGAGGTGTGAATCCTCTTGGACAGACCTCTAAATCCTCCGATCCTTGAGTGGTCGGGACCGTTAGTCCTATGAATCCCAGCCAGGGATAACACACACACCAGCAGTATAGAGTAAAGCCTGGGTATATTAGCTGCAGATTTCAGGACAGGACAAACACTTGAGCAGAAAGGGTTAACTTGAAAGGCAGTAGAGGAATCGCCTGAATCAGGCTTGTGCAGGGCGTTCATACACACTTGGTCATAAACAATGTGGTCATTATAATAATCCGGGTTCTCATACACTCCGAGTCAGCGTTAGGCAGGGTCAGTATACACTCCGAGTCAGCGTTAGGCAGGGTCAGTATACACTCCGAGTCAGCGTTGGGCAGGGTCAGTATACACTCCGAGTCAGTGTTGGGCAGGGTCAGTATACACTCCGAGTCAGCGTTGGGCAGGGTCAGTATACACTCCGAGTCAGTGTTGGGCAGGGTCAGTATACACTCCGAGTCAGCGTTAGGCAGGGTCAGTATACACTCCGAGTCAGTGTTAGGCAGGGTCAGTATCATAGGCGTGCGCAGCCTATTGCATTAGGGTGTGCACCCAAAAGCTCAAACACACACACATATATATACATACATACATATAACGACACACACACACCATTACTATCAGGGTTATTCAAAGAGATTCGAAAAGTCACCGCACGTTCGGTGACTTTTCGTTCTCTTCAATTCGGTTCCTTTTGCCGATCCCATTTCGGTGACCCAGGGAAAAGCTGCCGCAAACCTGACAAAAACTAACCGCAAAACCCACCGAATGCACGCTGAAAACCCCCAAAAACATCTGGATTAACCTGCTGAAAACCGGAGCCGAACACAGCCGAAGCAGCTGAGACCGCAGACGAGGGAGGTGAATAAAATTAGCAAAACCGTTTGTATGAATCTGTGAAAATGAAACGCTGTTTGCAAAGAAAAAAAAATTCAGAAAAATGCTTAAAGAGACTTTTTGCTGCAGAATTTTATAATGAACGATTAGATATTGAATTAAAACGGGAATATTTTTTACATTGAAGCCTATGGGATTCTCCTGAATAAATCTGCCGAATGAAACCACCGAATGGCAGGGCATTAGGGGAACCTTTCACTGCTGGTTTGTGTTCTCTGAATAGCCGAAGCAGTGCTTTTTCATGGGGATTTCACTGCCCTCGAACAGGCACCGAACAGGCACCGTATGTGCAGGCAATTCGCCAGGATTTGGCGTATTGCCTGCTCTCTGGATAGCCGAATGGCCAGGAAAGGTAACTGAACCCTGATTTTCAGCGTTCCATTACCTTTCAAGCAATTCTGATCTCTTTGGATAACCCTGAATGTGTATGTTTCAGGGGTTAAGCAACCTTCGATACCCAGACATTTTGAAACTACATTTCCAATGAGTCTCAACTATCTTAATTAGGGGCCGAGCAACATATGAGATATAGTTCCAAATGAGCTAGAGGACCAATGACCCCGGTATACATCATGTCACCTCAAAATGCTAGATCAAAAAAATTTAAATTTGGATTTCGATCACATACAGCGTGTAAACTTATTTTACCACATTTTTTCATCCAAAAGATTGTTCGTTAGATATTCTACGGGCCATATTACATTCCTAACGTTAATGTTAGTGTCCATCTGAGTGAGCGTTAACGTTAGCTCTGGTGGTCCTACCGCGGGTGCACCATATTAAAATCCAAACGCTAATCTGTTAGAAAACCCTTTACCATTTAGAATCTTGCTCTTTTCAGCTCCCTATACTTAACATGGGGAGTGGAAAGTGTTAATCAGCATTAGCATTACAATCTACTAGCGCTGATTACCGTCCGGTTGCGGTTACTGAACATTTACTCACAACCAGGACCTGGTGATAACGGATTCCACTTCTGCAGAATCAGTCAGCACCAGCTGAAACCCCCCCCCCCCCAAAATCAGATACTCACCTCTCATCCTGCAAAAGAACGACTGCTCCATTCGCCTCCTCTGGCCGCCAAGAGCAGAAGGAGACTGGGAGAAAAAGTCCCTCAGTCTCACTCTGGGAATCACTATGTCGACCTGCCGGATCTCACAAGGACTTCAATGACGTGTCGAGTACATCCTCTACACACAAACATGAAACCAGAGGATGCGCTCAGCACGTCGTCAGCAGCAAAGTGGTTAAATGTTAAAAAGGGAGTGAAATTTGAGTAAAGTGGCCCATTTAACCTCTTGCTGACTTGTACCAATACAGTCTCCTACCTGTACCTCACGACGCTGCCAAGACGCTCACTGTAATTCTTTTTGTGGAGTGCAGGCAGCAGATATTGTGGCGATTTCTGTGCACAATACAATCCTTTATGGTGCAAGACAAGGGGGTAACACCGGACTGCGACAAGGAAACAGGTGCAGAATTTTACGCAAAGCAGCCTGTTTAAAGACAGATACATGCATTTATACACACAGCCATACGTTCACATACATAACTATATATCCTCCTTCCTACACCCTGGGGTATGTAGCAATAAAGCCCACATTAATGTGCAGTGTGTATGAGCATATCCCAGAATCCACAACAATAAAACTCACAGTAATGTGCAGTGTGTGTGAGCGTATCACAGAGCTCCACAGTATTAAAACCCACAGTAATGTGCAGTGTGTATGAGCATATCAGAGATTCGCAGCATAAAACCTTCAGTAATATACAGAGTGTATGAGCGTATCAGAGCTCCACAGCAATAAAACTCAGCAATGTGCAGTGTGTATGAGCGTATCACAGAATCCACAGCAATAAAACCAAGCAATGTGCGGTGTGAATGAGCATATCACAGAATTCACAGCAATAAAACCAAGCAATGTGCGGTGTGAATGAGCGTATCAGAGAATCCACAGCAATAAAACTCAGCAGTATGCAATGTATGTGTATCACAGAATCCACAGCCATAAAACTCAGCAGTATACAGTGTGAATGAGCATATCACAGAATCCACAGCAATAAAACCAAGCAATGTGCTGTGTGAATGAGCGTATCAGAGAATCCACAGCAATAAAACTCAGCAGTATGTGTATCACAGAATCCACAGCCATAAAACTCAGCAGTATGTGTATCACAGAATCCACAGCCATAAAACTCAGCAGTATGCAGTGTGTATCAGTGCATCACAGAATCCACAGCCATAAAACTCAGCAGTATGTGTATCACAGAATCCACAGCCAATAAACTCCAGCAGTATGTGTATCACAGAATCCACAGCCATAAAACTCAGCAGTAGCAGTGTGTATCATGCATCACAGAATCCACAGCCATAAAACTCAGCAGTATGTGTATCACAGAATCCACAGCCATAAAACTCAGCAGTATGTGTATCACAGAATCCACAGCCATAAAACACAGCAGTATGTGTATCACAGAATCCACAGCCATAAAACTCAGCAGTATGTGTATCACAAATCCACAGCCATAAAACACAGCAGTATGTGTATCACAGAATCCACAGCCATAAAACTCAGCAGTATGTGTATCACAGAATCCACAGCCATAAAACTCAGCAGTATGTGTATCACAGAATCCACAGCCATAAAGCTCTGTTTAAAAATATTTTGAATACACTATTAAAAAATATTTTTGATTATATAAAAATTGCCCCCTCTCCTGCTTACCTTTGTTTGTTTTTTCTGCTTGCAGGGAGGGGGTTGAATATGTATCATTGGTGGTCCAGTGGCACAGAGGGGGGGGGGTCGAGGAGGGGGAACCCGCGGGCCGCATCTGATGGATAGCCGCCGGGGCCCCTCATCTCCGTGGGCCTGGCGGCAGCCTCCGCTTCCCTGGTGGTCCCTGTGGTTCGTGGGGTGCTGCACTGCGATCTGTGCATGGCGCACAGACCGCACAGCACATCCCTCACTGACCCGAGCGGCCGGCGATCGCTGATGACCTGTCACCTGACTGCCGGCGCTTACTGTCTGTGTCAGAGCGCCGGCGGTCAGGTGACAGGTCATCAGAGATCGCCGGCCGCTCGTGTCAGTGAGGGATGTGCTGTGCGGTCTGTGCGCCATGCACAGATCGCAGTGCAGCACCCCAGGGACCACCAGGGAAGCGGAGGCTGCCGCCAGGTCCGCGGAGTTGAGGGGTCCCGGCGGCTATCCATCAGATTCGGCCAGCCGGGACCCAGAATGTGTCGCGGGCCGGCATTAGGGTGTGCCTAGGCACACCCGGCACACCCCGTGCGCACGCCTATGGTCAGTATACACTCCGAGTCAGCGTTAGGCAGGGTCAGTATACACTCCGAGTCAGTGTTAGGCAGGGTCAGTATACACTCCGAGTCAGTTTAGGCAGGCAGGGTCAGTATACACTCCGAGTCAGTGTTAGGCAGGGTCAGTATACACTCCGAGTCAGTGTTAGGCAGGGTCAGTATACACTCCGAGTCAGTGTTAGGCAGGGTCAGTATACACTCCGAGTCAGCGTTGGGCAGGGTCAGTATACACTCCGAGTCAGTGTTAGGCAGGGTCAGTATACACTCCGAGTCAGCGTTAGGCAGGGTCAGTATACACTCCGGGTCAGTATACACTCCGAGTCAGCGTTGGGCAGGGTCAGTATACACTCCGAGTCAGTGTTAGGCAGGGTCAGTATACACTCCGAGTCAGTGTTGGGCAGGGTCAGTATACACTCCGAGTCAGCGTTAGGCAGGGTCAGTATACACTCCGAGTCAGTGTTGGGCAGGGTCAGTATACACTCGGAGTCAGCTTTGGGCAGGGTCAGTATACACGCCGAGTCAGCTTTGGGCATAACACTCATACAAGCCTGGTCAGAATGAGAATGGTCAAGAGGTCAGTCCGAGTCAGCAGCAATCAGGGTCCTCATACAATCCCGGTCAGCAACATAGAATAGGTGACTCAAATGAACGGTACATTCAGCGATGCGGGAAACAAACTCCACGGCAAGGTAATGAGTCAGTTTACGCGCTCTGCATTTAAGGCCGGCGGCTCCTTGCCATCATGCCGCGCCCCGCCCCCTCATTATGCACGCAAACTCCAGGACCTGGCTGAACACCTGGTACCCAGCCAGCCAGTGATGCCGCTGGGTGCCTGACCCCCACTTGAGACCCCCCCATGTGCGGGGGATGTGACAATGGTGCAGTGATTTCCGAGGTGCTGCAGCAGCTGAGTCGGCAGAAGCTCCTGGCATTTGCTCGGCACATTCTGAGTTGGAGGAATTAGAGCCGTTACGATACATTTTACATACAAATTGGAAAGAGACTTTCCTCTTAGTGGCGTGCGCCCGCTGGCTGCTCCGCTCTGCCGCTGCGACTTTCCCCCGCGCCACGCTTAGTTAGGCTTCAGAAAGGTCAGAGCAACGTGGAAATCCAATCAGCGCAAATGGACTGACCGGCTCGATTAATGAGGGAACCAAATCCAGCGTCGTCACCAGCACCGAGCCCGTCACAGGGCGCTACTAGCAAAGTCTGGACCGCACGGACTATCCACACGCTCTTTATCCCTGGCGATGCAGTGCGGCAGCGCTCTGCAAACACAAATATGCTCTGTTACCCCCTTGGAACATCCCAGCACTGGACCATGAGGGAGCAAGGCAGGAGATGCTTGGGGTGGTCCAGTCCCGGAGCTGCCAGTCTTTCTGCCATTTTATAATGAACTGGAGCAAACGGGATTAGGCGGCCTGGCCGTCGCTCGACCTGGGTCGTCTACAGATGTTCCAGTGGGCGACACTGGGTGTGCGACGCGTTGTCTGTAGTCGGATGACAAAGTGGGTTGTTTAGCTACGGAGCCATTGGACGGGCAGCCAAATCCGTGCATTTAGTGAGAGATACAGGAGATGTCTGCAGTATAATCAAACTGCTTTAATATCCAGCTCCACAGTAACAGCTCTTATTAACCCCCTCCTATCTGTGGCTGCTGCAGCTCCTCTTAGCTTTCTGCATTCATCCCTGATGGATCCATTTCCTCAGCTCTCTCCTCAGATATTCACTTCCTGTCAGCAGTTCCGACACCAGAATTCCTTCCCCACTGCAACGCTGTGCACATACTTTAGTTGCGGCCAGCAGCCAGCGCAGCACAGACCCCGAGTTACGTGTGAGTTATGCGCAGCACAGACCCCGAGTTACGTGTGAGTTATGCGCAGCACAGACCCCGAGTTACGTGTGAGTTATGCGCAGCACAGACCCCGAGTTACGTGTGAGTTATGTGCAGCACAGACCCCGAGTTACGTGCAGCACAGACCCCGAGTTACGTGTGAGTTATGTGCAGCACGGACCCCGAGTTACGTGTGAGTTATGTGCAGCACGGACCCCGAGTTACGTGTGAGTTATGTGCAGCACGGACCCCGAGTTACGTGTGAGTTATGCGCAGCACGGACCCCGAGTTACGCGTGAGTTATGCGCAGCACGGACCCCGAGTTACGCGTGAGTTATGCGCGCAGCACAGACCCGAGTTACGTGTGAGTTATGCGCAGCACAGACCCCGAGTTACGCGTGAGTTATGCGCAGCACAGACCCCGAGTTACGCGTGAGTTATGTGCAGCACAGACCCCGAGTTACGCGTGAGTTATGTGCAGCACAGACCCCGAGTTACGCGTGAGTTATGTGCAGCACAGACCCCGAGTTACGCGTGAGTTATGTGCAGCACAGACCCCGAGTTACGCGTGAGTTATGTGCAGCACAGACCCCGAGTTACGCGTGAGTTATGTGCAGCACAGACCCCGAGTTACGCGTGAGTTATGTGCAGCACAGACCCCGAGTTACGCGTGAGTTATGTGCAGCACAGACCCCGAGTTACGCGTGAGTTATGTGCAGCACAGACCCCGAGTTACGCGTGAGTTATGTGCAGCACAGACCCCGAGTTACGCGTGAGTTATGTGCAGCACAGACCCCGAGTTACGCGTGAGTTATGTGCAGCACAGACCCCGAGTTACGCGTGAGTTATGTGCAGCACAGACCCCGAGTTACGCGTGAGTTACGCGCAGCACAGACCCCGAGTTACGCGTGAGTTACGCGTGAGTTATGCGCAGCACAGACCCCGAGTTACGCGTGAGTTATGCGCAGCACAGACCCCGAGTTACGCGTGAGTTATGCGCAGCACAGACCCCGAGTTACGCCGTTGCGTGAGTTATGCGCAGCACAGACCCCGAGTTACGCGTGAGTTATGCGCAGCACAGACCCCGAGTTACGCGTGAGTTATGCGCAGCACAGACCCCGAGTTACGCGTGAGTTATGCGCAGCACAGACCCCGAGTTACGCGTGAGTTATGCGCAGCACAGACCCCGAGTTACGCGTGAGTTATGCGCAGCACAGACCCGAGTTACGCGTGAGTTATGCGCAGCACAGACCCCGAGTTACGCGTGATTATGCGCAGCACAGACCCCGAGTTACGCGTGAGTTATGCGCAGCACAGACCCCGAGTTACGCGTGAGTTATGCGCAGCACAGACCCCGAGTTACGCGTGAGTTATGCGCAGCACAGACCCGAGTTACGCGTGAGTTATGCGCAGCAAGACCCAGAGTTACGCGTGAGTTATGCGCAGCACAGACCGAGTTACGCGTGAGTTATGCGCAGCACAGACCCGAGTTACGCGTGAGTTATGCGCAGCACAGACCCGAGTTACGCGTGAGTTATGCGCAGCACAGACCCCGAGTTACGCGTGAGTTATGCGCAGCACAGACCCCGAGTTACGCGTGAGTTATGCGCAGCAAGAGACCCCGAGTTACGCGTGAGTTATGCGCAGCACAGACCCCGAGTTACGCGTGAGTTATGCGCACAGACCCCGAGTTACGCGTGAGTTAGGTGCAGCACATACACTAGGAGTGAAAGAGAGATCAGAGTTGAAGATAATTAGCGTTATCTATAGAATAGGCCCCTGGACAGACAAGATCCCTGATTTGAAGAGCCTACCATTATTTTTCCACATGTTATCCTTCAAACTTTTGTGGTTATTTACTCTCTGCGGCTTCCTTTGTAAAATCTATCAGAAATGGAGACCCTGTTACTGCATTTTATTAAGGAAATACACAATTTGAACCAAAACGTAAAAAATGTAAAACTAATCTGCACCTGCAGTTTTTCCCGTAGCGTCCCCATTTTACCGCAATATTCTGGGCAGGCGTTACCTCGACACCTTGTCCTGGAACGCAACGCTAACCACTGGGAAACTCGTGAAAGCACTTCTGCACCATCGCGAGTCCTGGAGTCCACGGGACTCCATGGAGTGTTGCGCTTCCGGGCCCTGCGTGATCTCGCTCTCACGGTGGGAAACTGGGAACTATTTCTTCCCAGTGTCACTCTGCTCCCGGCAACAAGAAGTGGCGGATCAGGCCACACGATGAGAGGTGAGTATGGGATTTATCGGGGGGGTTCAGGAGGTTTTGCAAATGCAGAATCCGTTATCACCAGTTTATCGGTGTCGTTAATATTTTGGCTGGTAATTACATGGTAATTAGCGGCAGGACTATGGAATACTTATCAATACGCTAATTAATGTTTGCGCTCCCCATGTTAAGTATAGGATTTGCAAAGTACAGGAAGCTCACGCAAGCTAGCGCAGGCATCGATGTGATAACTGGTTTAGCATCAGGAAAGCAAACCCTGGAACATTCAGGAAGGGGGGCATGACTGCTGGCCTGGGCCTAATGGGTGCAGGTGTGCAATTACTGTACCAATTGGGCGTTGGCCAGGTATATGCTAATGAGGTGGCTATATAAAGGAGGGTTTAATTACCTGGCTCACTTGTGTAGGTTCGGAGTATCTGCACGTTGCTCTGTCGCTCACCTAGGCATTGCTTCTGTGGCTCTGTTAAAGACACAAAAGGAGAATGTCTGAGGCTAATTACGCGGTCGAAATTGTCTCCCTCATAGACCAGCTACGTGAGTTTGCTGAAGCTGCTGGGTTTTCCATGGTCGACATGGTGAGAAGCCCATCGGAATTAGAACACTCCCATACGGAGGATGGGGAGGCAGAGACATGACCGTTTACCTCCTACACAGCCCGCCCAGAACTTTAGCCCCCTCAAGGACCCGCTCCTCCAGCGCCAGGGACGGGGCTCGGCCGGGTTGCTCCACGCAAGTGGGCACACCTTCACAAGGATCAGAGGCGTCCTTTATACCTGCTACAGCACTGCACCAAATGCTAGGCACCCGGCCAATCGCAGCCGCGGCAATGGCAACCAGGAACCGGCTTCTTCGGAAATACCAAGAGGGGGGCTTACAGTGGCCCCTGCGGCTGGATACTCTTCAATCTCCTGGAGAGGCTGTTCGGATGTTGCCTGCTTCGCAGCAGCACATGACACAGGTGGTCAGTACGACGTCTGGTGCACTCAGTTCATCTAATCATCCGGTGGTGGATTCCGGGAGCATTTCTATACCTACTTCAGCTGATGGAGTGGCGATCACTACCCAACGTATGGCTCCCCTGTCGAATGATGGAGTTCGGCGCACGATGGATTCCTCTATGCTGCAGTCGGCACGTGAGTATGACCTGCTTTCTCCTAGAACTTGTGCAGGCAATGCCAGTGTGCAAGGGTGCGCTGGGGCACGTGAAAATACCAGGCAATCAGAGTTGGTGGTTCCATTAATGGCTGCGCTACAGTCCTGGCAGAATGCTTCGGGGGGGGGGTGAGTTCCCAAGAGCCTTTGGGTGGTGCCACGGCTAGTAACACGGTTAGGCTGGCGGTTATACCTGTGGTTAAGGGCACAAAACCCACTGCGCCGGCTGCGGGAACAGTGAATGCAGAGAATACGGCACTGGCGGTTGCGCAGCCCCGTCGAATATGTGAATTACCACCTTTGGGTATGCATCTTGGTAGCGAGGTAAAAGACAAAGTATGGAAAGGTGAATATGTGGATATTTTATCGTTGGTGGCAGCAGATAAGGAATCTGTGGATCGTCCCAGAAAGGGGGATGTGGAAGGTGACAAAGAAAAAGACAAGGCTCAAACTTTACCAAAAACATTTAGGAATTGGCTCCAAGGTTTTTTGGCTTTCAGTGCCATAGTTTGTGAGCGTTTTCCTGAGCGAGGTGTGTTGCTGTTTATCTATATTGATCTCATTTGGGGAGCCTATAAAGTGTATGGGGGTATGTGTTGGTTTAGATATGACCAAAAATTTAGACACAAAATGGCTATGCGTCCTTCGCTTCGTTTTGACGAAAAAGACAGAAACTTATGGTTACTGTTAATGACTCCCACTCGCCCGGTTGTTGTGCCCATTTCTGGGCCCGCTGGCGCTCAGACCCCTGGCACGTCAGCGGCTTACAGAAAGGAAAGGTTAGGGATGGCGAGGAAAGGTTAGGGATGACGCAGGTTTCCGACCTTACCCCGGTGAGCGTGGAAAAGATGTTACCATGGCTCGACCGTTATCACAATAAAAGAGCAGCAGGATTGTTACGTTTTGTTTTTTCTGCTGGTTTTAAGGTACCATTTACGTATTCAGATTCTCCAGTCTTTTCCTCTTACCTCGTATCAACTCGTCAGCATGAGGACGTGGTGGCAGCTAAATTGGAGCCTGAGGTTTGCTTGGGTCGTATGGTTGGTCCCTTTACCAATTTGCCATTCCCTAATCTTTGTATCTCCCCTTTGGGTGTAGTTCCCAAGAAAGAGGTTGGAAACTTTCGGCTAATTCATCACTTATCTCACCCCTATGGATCATCTGTTAATGATGGTATTGGTCGAGAGGATTGTAGAGTTCATTATTCCTCTTTCGACGAGGCACTCTTGTTGGTGCGAGAGACAGGGGCAGGTTGCTTATTGGCTAAAGTTGACATTGAGTCGGCTTTTCGGCTCCTGCCAATCCACCCTCAATGTTATCACTTGTTTGGTTGTGCCTTTAAGAATAAATTCTATTTTGACAGCACAGCCCATTGGGAGACATCTATCTCTTGCCGGTACTTTGAATTGTTTGCCACGTTCCTCGAATGGGTAGTTTGTCAGTCGGCAGGTTTGACGTCAGTGGTTCATTACCTGGACGATTTCTTATTTGTTGGTCCTGTGCAGTCAATGATTTGTCCAGGTTTTTATGGAAGTAGCTAACAATTTTGGGGTCCCATTGGCAATAGATAATAGCTGACACGGACCCTCAGTCTTGTTTTTTTTTTGGGTATTGAAATAGATACGGTGAAAAAGGTTTTATGTTTACCACATGGCAAGATTGAGGCTTTAAAAGATTTTGCTGAGTAGGGCTTTATCTTCAGCAAAAATTCGCCTTCAGGAGCTCCAGTCTTTACTAGGTCACTTGGCATTTGCTTGTCGGATAATGCCGATGGGTCGGGCTTTTTGTAGGCGTCTAGCATTAGCTACGGTTGGTATTAAGGCAGCGCACCATTTTATTCGCCTCAAAAAACATTTAAAAGATGATTTCCAAGTTTGGTAGTCTTTTTTGGGGCAATACAATGGGTGCACCTACTGGCAAGAGAAGGAGGTAGATAATTCTTTTTTGGCGTTGTTTACGGACGCTTCAGGTGCTTGTGGTTTAGGAGTGTATTTTCGGGGCCATTGGTGCGCGGAGGCTTGGCCTTCCTCTTGGTAACATTTCTGGAGTTGTTGCCTATTGTCGCGGCAATAGAAATATGGGGGGAATGTTTAGCTAACAAGCGGGTGTGTTTTTGGATGGACAATCTCAGTGTGGTACATGTCTTATCCCGGGGTTCGTCCAGCTCCCTGCCAGTTCTGTCATTGCTGAGGCATTTTGTGCTACGTTGTCTTGAATTTAATATCTGCTTTAAGGCTCGACATGTGCCAGGTGTGGCTAATGGCATTGCCGATTCTCTTTCCCATTTTCAGTGGGACCATTTTTGACAGCTGGCGCCGGGAGCAGATCAGGCAGGTACACCGTTTCCACAGTGGTGACGGACCCTGGCTACAGTGGACTGAGACAGCACTTGTTGCGGTCATTGTCCAATAATACTTGGTCGGCTTATATACAGGTCTGGCAAGCATGGGAGGTAGTGGCTCGGTCAGGCCACGGATGGCAGGCGGCGGAGGATCGCTGCCGGGCTACATGGCTACTCTTACGTAATATGGAACAAGAAGGACGCTCGGCAGCTTATGCAGCCAGGGCACTATCAGCCCTTTCACTCCTTTGTCAGCTAGTGGGATGGGAGGATTTTACAAAAGATACGGTGTTACGGAGGACGGTTGCAGGGTGGAGGCGGCTGGCAACTCCGGATGCTCGTCGGCCGGTATCTTTGTCTCTATTACAAGACATTGTTTCAGCATTGAGTTTAATCGGTGTTGACAAGTTTGAGGTACTATTGTTTCGGTTAGCATTTGCTTGTTGTTTTTTTTGTGCCCTTTGAGTGGGGGAACTAGTTTCAAGAAGTGCGCATTATCCGTCGGGCCTCAATCACGGCATGTAGTGTTGTTAGATGAGCAGGTCCATTTATTCATACCCCAGTCCAAGACGGATCAGGTGGGTAGGGGGGGAGGTTTCATCACTTTGCGTAAAATAGGGGGTTCCTGTTGCCCATACATTGGCATCAGAATTTTTTGTTCAACGACCAACAGTTGGGGAACCATTTTTTATACACTTATCGGGTCGCCCACTGACCCGTTTTCAATTCTCGGCGGTTTTACGACGTTGTGTATCACATCTCGGAATAGACCCAAAGGGATTTACTCCTCACTCATTTAGAATTGGGGAAGTGGCGGAAGCATCGGGAGTTATGTTGCGTAGATTGGGAAGGTGGGCTTCTGACCGTTTTCGTTTATATATTCGTCCTCACTTAATGTAAATACTTTTTATTACAGGTCCTACGGTCTGTCTGGATATTGGGACATTCATATATCTACTGGCAGCAGAACGCGCGCGAACAAAGAATTATTGGGTCGTAATTTGGGTCTTCCTTAGAAGTAGCGAGGGTAGATGGTTGGGGATGCGTGGTTTCGGTGGAACGTGTATATATAGGGAATTTTGTAACTTGTCACGTAGGGTTCCAGATTCATTAATTTTAGTAGTTCTGCGGGGGTTAATGATCTAGGTAAGGTAAGGATTTAGATCTCACATCAAACTAGGCAAGACTTGGCTAGGTGCTTCGCCTCTTTAAAAACTTGTCGCGCCGTTTGGTCGAGGTATTTCCAGACCTGCACGGTTTAATTTTGCTACGCTAAAGCATTGGAAAAAGCCCGGCGTAAACTCAATAGAGAGTATCTCGTTTTATGGTTGATATTGGTGGTTTTGCTATTTGGCATCGGGAGTTGGAAGGCGACAATAGAGCGTTGATGAGCTTCGATGGGGTGCACTTTGCAGACATTGGTCCAGATATTTCAGATATTTTTTTGGAAGGTTTAAGGTCAGGAGTAGAGGCGGCGCTGGCAGGGGGGTGCAGGGTCAATAGCAGGAGTATTGCCCTTTGCGTTGGCGTTAACCCGGCCAGCAAGGAAGAACTAGTGGTTAAGTCAACGGGTAAGACGTCCTTGTCTCCTGTGTAAACCAGGAGGAGCGACGAGCTCAGGTGTGAAAAGATAACTGTCTACCGCCAAGGATGCTACGGTACGGTCAGATTAAAAGATATGATATGTATATATGTATTTAAATAAAGCTGTGGCCTATACCTTTTCCAACAATAATAAATGTGTTGTGTGATTTATTTACAATGGGAGGTATAGGCACCTAAGGATACAGGTTTAAGCAGTCATGAAATGTCTCCCAGCCATGGGAATAAGGCGGCGATTAAGGGGTTATACAGAGAGAGACAAACTGGCCCCTGAATTGCACCGAACAGTGAATTTCCCCGTACGATGTGATTTCGTGGCTATTCAAAATGCTGGCAATTCGCCAAATATTGGCGAATTGGCAGTGAAATAGGGTACAATTCGGCAGCAATGAAATCCCCGTAGAGAAGTAATCATTAATATATTCAGAGACACCGAACAGCATCGAAAAGTTGACAAAATGATCAGATTTTTGGTGCTTTTGTACGATCGGTTGAAACAGGCGAATCCCATAGGTTACAATGTAAAAAATTCCCCGTTTATTATTTTTTTTATTCAACCATTAATTCTTTTCAATTGCAGCAAAATGTCTCTATTGATGCACTTTTATAGAATTTCTTTTGGCTCAATTTGATTCCAATATTTAATTTTTATTTTAAATGACTTTTTTTTTCTGATGTAACAAACAGACCTTATCTTATTTTCTTGCATTTAGGCTTTTTAATAAAACGCTTGTTAAAAGAAGCACTTAAGAAAATAAAATCTTTTACCCCTTTTCGGCAGCATTCGACGGTCAGTATGGTGGATCATTGGTTGCGTTTGGCAGATCAATTGGCTGCGTTCACCGGTTTGTGCGGCGGATCCCTTCAGTGACACTGCAGTGAATGCTCGCGTGAGGCTAGATCCTGCCGATCATGTGACCCGGCAGCAGAAGCCTCCATGGAGTTCAATGGAATCCATGGAGGGGGACACTCGCGATGGCGTGTTAGCACTGCCCTGAGCACCCTGGAGCCTAGCGGCTGCTACGGGTCAGACTGCTGAACTCAGCGCCTGCCCCATAATCCACTGGTAAGACGGGGATGTTAAGTGGAGATTCGCGAGTGGAAACATTTCCCCTTGGCATCCCCGTTTTATCTGTAGGCAGATGATAGGGCCCATAGTGAGGAGCGGAGTTAGTGAGGGCTTTGTAGGTCAGGGATGAGCCGAACGACCGAGTTCGGTCCGGACCCGAATCCCCATACAAGTCAATGGGGCTGAAAATTCGGTTTTTAGAGTGCCCTCCAAGAGGGCATATATGCTAGATATTTTCCATAGAAGGTGTATGGGGGTCCGGGTAGTGCCCTGGGGGACAGGAAACAAGGACAAAAAGTAAAAAAGTGTTTTTAAAAGGAACAGTGAATTTTCCATGAAATAAGGGTTAAAAATAAAAACGAAAAATGCCTTCAAATATCGTGCCTTGGCGGTCCCCATAACCTGCCCTTGAAGTGGTGGATTTCTAGGATGTATAGAAATATGTAAAAACCAAAAAAATGACGTTTCAAATTATGGATAGATTAAAGGAAAACTGTTTACCATCAACAGCTTCTTGGGGCGGCAGTCTGTATGAAAAGAGGAGACATTGCCGGACACGCAGAAAAAGTTTACTGATTTTTTTGGCGGTGAAAAGCAGGAGAATGGAAAATTCTAGACCAAATGGGATAATTTTTCTGGTTTGGCTATTTTGACCTAGAATTTTCTCTTCAGTCATTCTCCTGAGTTTCACCTTTCTCTGAATAACCCTGTCAGGGTTATTCAGAGAGCGGTGAAGAGCAGGAGAATGACTGGAGATGGAAAATTCTAGGTCAAAATAGCCAAACAAGAAAAATTCTCCCATTTAGGCTGGGGTCAGACTAGCGAATTTTTAACGTGCGTTTAGGCGCACTTAAATCACGGCCGCACTAGCAGCAAATGACAGCCAATATACGAAGTACAGTCGCACGAAAGTCCGGCTGCGCAACGCAAGTGGAAAATGAACAAATTTTTTCGAGAACGTAGAACCGCTAGTACGGACGTACAGAGTGCGCTGCGTCCACTAGCGGCGTGTGTGCGTGATTTGGAGACGTCAGACCCTGCTCATGTCCGGCCAACATAACGTCCAGAACCCAAAGTTTCCTGGTTTGGATCCGTAAAAAATCACGCACAAAAATGCGCATCGTATGACCGTTTTCCTGCATTCCGTGAAAAAATAAGGCAATGCGTTCGGACGCACTTTTGACGGTCGCTGTGAAAAATGCGTTAGTCTGACCCTAGCCTTATCTCACTTTCCAAATCGGCTATTTGGTCCAGATTGTTTTTCTCTTTTCCTGCCATTCTCCTGGGTTTTCACCTTTCTCTGAACAACCCTGAGAGAGAGGTGAAAGCCAGGAGAACTGGCAGGAGAAGAGAACAATCTAGACCAAATAGCCGATTTGGAAAGGGAGATAAATGGGAGAATTTTTCTGGTTTAGCTATTTTGACCTATAATTTTTCACTTCTCCAATTATTCTGCTTTTCACCGCTCTCTGAATAACCCTGTGAATGTTTAATCCCAAAGTGAAAAATAACATTGCTTTAGATGTTAAAAAGCTGGCAATGAGGAAAATTTGTATTTTTTCACACAGCAGTTAAATACGTTATATTAGGACGTTTTAGGAGGGAAATTACTCAGAACAGAAGCAGACACCACACCTTCATTCTACATAAATGTATCAAATTGATTAGACCAGACAAAAACATCCGTTATGTTTGAAAAAAATCAAAAAAAAGTCATTTAAAAAGGTGAAAATCGTTGCACCTAGACATTAGTTTTTAATTCAATATCTAATAAACGTTGCTTATAATATTCTGCAGTAAAGAGTCTCTTTATTTCTAGATTTTTTTTATACACTTTTCAAAATTTCTTTTTTATCCCCCCCCGAACCGAACACGGCAAAATTGTTTGGAGTTCGTGATCTACCGAACAGGCTAAGTTCGGGCCGAACTCCGAACCCGAACCGCTCATCCCTAGTACGAACGTTATGTACACTGCGGAAATTGCTTATGAAAAAAAAGGAGGGGGAGGCAGGGGTTGAATTTTTACATAATGTTCCATTTAAGTAAACCATTTTTTTTAAAAAAAAATATTATCCGATGAATCAATTAAATCGAATCATACTAATAAGAATAACACACACACACACACACACACACACACACACACACACACACACGTGGAAATTATGAAAAAAAATCTACTTGTCCAATGGATTAAAGTGGTAGCCCAATATACTTGCCCTGATATGTCAAATAATTTCAACAATAGCTGCAAGTGCCTGTTTGACACAAAATGTATCATCCCTTGTTCACATCTTATACTGCGCTGTAGAAGATGTTGGTGCTGTATGCGAAGCACTAGTTGTCAGGTGGCGTGTGCGGTTCGGGTATGAGCCCAGCAGGCGGCGACACAGAGGGGAGGCCAGACAGGAATCAAGCAACGTAGATAACTTTAATAGAACATAAATGGGCCTTGACAGCAGGCAATGGAAAGAACAGGGAAATGCACTTCTGGAACGCACAGGCAAAGACGTGGTTATAGTCCATAACAAGGTCGGCACACAGTATATCACATAATTACAGTCCAGGAAGTAGTCTTGGTTGGAGAGTCAGGATAGTGGGCTATGCAGTCCCAGACTGCAGACAGGGTCCACTAGGAATAACACTGGACAGCTGGCAGAGGTACCTTGATCACTGGTTAGAGACAGTGGTGAAAAGCTGTAAATCCACAGGTAGGTCTCCAGACACAGGGGATAGTGGGCTACATGGTTGGGAGTACCCACTTGAGCAATGACCTGGAGGTCTTGACCACAGACCGTAGATAAACCGCTGGTGAAAATAGCTGAAAGTCCCAGGAACTGAAGGAGATTTCTCCAAGAATAACAGGGTAGCAAGATGGGTACTGGATATACTGTACAGCAACAAGATAAGCTGGTTCAGGTAGAGCAGGTCTGCACACATCCAAGTGACCTCAGTCAGGGAGCACAATGCAGAACCACTGCTATCTGGGCAACACTGCCATTTAAGGAGGCTTGATCGCAGATGGGCCTCAGCTGGAACTCCAGGGCCGGAAAGGAAGCCCAAGCTGGATCTCCAGGCGCCTGGTCGAGGTGCTGAGCCTGGGTAAAACCCGGAATGGAACCCAAGAAAAAGTGATCCAGGGCAAAGTTCATAGAGCCAGGCTGTATATTACAGGCACATCAGCAGGTACCCCAGGGGGACCGTGACAGCATTGCAGTATTCGCTTAACAAACTGTGGCATATTTTTCTTTATTCGCACACTGTGGCCTGCTTTGCTCACAGGATCTTATTGTGTGTTGGATTTGCATTGTACTCAGTGCTTTTTTTCTGGAAAAATAGGTGGGGGTACTCACGTCCGGGGAAAAACGGATTATTATGACTATTTTCATGTCCTAATAAACAACAGCTGTAGCTCACTTAAAGGAAGACACTATAAAAGGGAACCAGGGGGGTACCTAGAATATTTGGCACCCGGCGCGGATCCTATAATTGGCACCCCCCCCAACTTTAAAATGTAAAATAAAATTAAAAAAAAAAAAATCAGACGCACTTAATGTTTTCAAAAATATTTTTAGTTATAGCATTCTGGCAGGACATGATGTATACATATAATAATGATATATTATGAATCTGCCGATGGTGGATCATGTGTCCTCTGTGCTGTGCAATAAGAGGCGAGTGTAGATTTTTTTTAATAATTATTATTTTTAAGTGATTTTGCAAACGCACAACATATCAATCCTCATGCTATGAACAAAAGTACACATGTGGCCTGTTTTGTTGATGGGAGTTGTGTATTGGTGGCTGGGTTGTGTGTTGGTGGCTGGTGTGTGATGGGGTTGTGGGTTGGTTGGTTTTGTGTGATGGAGTTGTATGGGTGGCTGGTTTTGTGTGATGGGAGTTGTGTGTGGTGGGAGTTGTGTGTGTGGGCGGCTGGTCTTGTGTGGTGGGAGTTGTTTGTGTGGGTGGCTGGTTTTGTGGATTGGAGTTGCTGAGCAGAGAATGGGTGTGTGTTTTGCAGGTATAAGATGCTGCTATGGTATTTTTTCTTTACTTTTCCATTTTTTTAAGACTCCCTCTTCCCTGTCCCTGTTTACCCTGGGCTGCCTATTCACTGGTGATGCAGTGAATGCAGCCTGGCCCCCTCTATGCAGGAACTCACCAGGAGCCAGGCAGCTCAATGACAAATTTCTATCACTGCAGTGCTGGTTAAGGAAAGTTCCACTTTAACCACTTGGCTGCTAAGGATGCGCTCAGCGCGTCCTGCAAAGTGTTCCTCCTGTGCTACGGACGCGCTGAGCACGTCCGTAGCACAGGAGGCAGCAATCAGCCGGGATTCCGGCTGATTGCCGGCCCCCCCGGTGCGGGCAGACATCTGCATGTCAGCCCAGCACACGGGGGGGGGAGATGTCATTGCGGCGGCGCGATGACATGTATTTCAGGCGCCTCCCCCCGCGAGTGCGGAGGAGGTGCCTGAAAGGGAGGGGGGGAGGTCCTTCGGACCTCTCTCCCTCCCGATCGCCGGAGTCCTGCGGCTGAAGGCAGGCACGGTTTGGAAGGACACAGCCTGCCCTTCCAAACCGTGCCTGTCTTTAACCCCTTGGGTGCCGGATCACGATTCGGCGCCGAAAAGCGCCGAATCGCGATCCTCTCCTCAGAGCTGGCCGACATCTTGGATGTCGGCCAAGCTTCCGGGAATGCCCCCTGATGACTGGCGTTAACCCCTAACTGCCACAATGGTAGCGATAGGGAGTTCATTGGAACCCCCTATCTCCCGATTCGTGGCAGCTAGGAGTTAAAGTTTGGTATTGCTGGATCGGCCAGAGCATGGCCTTTCCAATGATACCTTAAACAAAAAAAATAAAAATTGAAAATAATAATAAAAAAATGAACCCGTTTCTTTTGTTTTTTGTTAATGCAGCAATATTGTTCCCATTTTAATTATAATGCGAACAATGATGCTGCACTAATGATTTCCGTATGCGGTGTGTTTGTTGAAAATAGTGAAATTTTCCCCCAGAAAAATGTAACGAGTCCCCATTTCAAATTTTTTTAACAAGCGCAACCCCATAGAAAATATAACCGCAAACGATCGCATGTTAAAATGTGAAAAATAAAACACTTTACACGTTGTAAATGATTGAAAATTCAAATTTTATTGCATTTTTTGTTATAATATACAGACAGGACATGACGTATACATATAATAATGACCTATTATGAATCTGCCGAGTCTCCCGGAAAGAACGATATATAATATGTCTGGGTCATATATTAAAATAAGGCTTCAAAATGCGGTTGAACATGATGAGCGAAACCGGTAAAAATGACCTCAGCACATAGGTGTGACATGCCTCAGCAGCGAACGGGTTAAACAGCAGTAAGCAGACAGGGCTTCATATTCTGCTGATTACCCCCCCTTTACCCGCCATTTACTGTCATCTTCTCTCTCTGCACACAAATCACATCCCCCTCCCCTCTCCTGGAGCTGCTGCGGGCAGGGGCGGAGCTATGAAGGGAGGAGAGGGGGATTTTTATTCTATTCGATTTTATTCCTTATGCAAACACCCTGCTCCGCTGCTCGTTGTTTGAGAACACAGCTCAAAGCTGACACAGAGTGACAGTGGCACCTCCTAGTACCCCCAAATGACACCCCAATAATCACTGGTACCTGGGGCGACCCGCCCCCCGCCACTCCCCTAAGTACACCACTGCTCTGTGATATGCTCACACACAAATTTTGGCGAACTGCCAGCAAGTACGGTGCTGTTTGAAGGCAGTGCAAATCCCCATAGAGAAGTAATGGTTAATCTATTCAGAGAACACCAAACAGCAGAGAAATGGCAGTGAAATGCCTGATGTTTGGTGGTTTCAATCAGCAGGTTTATTCAGACGAACCCCATAGGTTTCAATGTTAAAAATATTCCCGTTTTTATGCAATATCTAATAAACCATTTATTATTTTAATCTGCAGTAAAAAGTCTTTATTGATTTTGTTTTAGTACCCTTTCATCATTTTTCAGATATTTTTTTGGCAAAATTTCCCCCCCTTTTTTTAATAGCGTTTTTTCTTTTCTCTGTAACAGAACTTTTTATTATCAATCATAGGATCTTACAGTTGTGTTCAAAATTATTCAACCCCCAATGCTGTAAAGGGTTTTAGGGAATTTAGTGTACATTTGTAATTGTATTCAGAATGAAATCCTACAAGGACTTTTTAAAGAACCATATGCAACTAAAATGACATCAATTGGTTTTGTAATACAGTAGTAAATGTTTCTTTTGTGAATTCTTCATTGACACTAGACATGTGCATAGCACAAAATTTCATTTTGAACTAATGGATTAGTCCTAAAATGCAATTTATTTAGTTGCTAAAGAAATTCGTTTTCAGTTCTTTAGTATGAAAACTAATATCATTCATCCGAAAACCAGTGGATACAATTACTATTGTAGTGGCTCCTCAGAGGGCTGAGATCGTTGCTTGTTACAGTATCACTCACTCTCAGCACAATGTGCCAGGCAAAGCTGTTACAATAACTGACTGCTGCTCATCACAGTGCTCAGAGTTTCACTAAAACTAGTAAATAATATTTTTATATATAAGAGGTTAGAACAATATTATTTCCTTGTTTTACTGAAACTCTGAGCGCTGTTACAGTCAGTTACTGTAACAGCTTAGCCTGATACATTGTACTGAGAGATAATATAACAAGCAGCCGATCTCAGCGCTCACAGCCACTGGATTTAAAGGGCTAAAAAAAAGGCTCTTCTCTGTATAATGTATAGAACATCCTCCTGCATTAATTAATACCCCTCTCTGTATAATGTATACAACATCCACCTGCATTAATTAATGCCCCTCTCTGTATAGAACATCTTACTGCATTGGCATGTGGAGGGTGCAGAACTTCGGAATGCAATGCTTATCCAGCACAGGAGAGGGAACTTTTACTTAAACTTTGTATCTCTGTGGGGGAGACACAGGAATATAAAAGCAGGGGAGAGGCAAAATATTAGCGTAAATCGGTCTGAAAGCTCAGAGAAGAGATGACTGGTGCAAATTGAGTTTTATAATAAAATAAAGCACTTTAAATCCAGGGAAAACATTCAAATAAATCACACTGAAGTCTCATAATGACAGAGTAACTGTGAGAGCTGGATACTAAATGTATCAGACGTAAAAAAAAACTTTATAACAAGCAGCACTGGGAGAGGGACTGTCTATAAAACGTGTATTATAGATGAGGAAAGGGGGATAGTGCTCCTGGATAAAATAAAATGTATTAGACCTAAGCCCCTATTATTTGGAGCGGGAGGGGAGATAACACACGTTTTATTAAGTCCCTCTCTTCTCCCAGCGCTGCTTGTTATAAAGGGGTTTTTACTATCCAGCCCTCCTCTGTCATTAGCTTTCAGTGTGACTTATTTGAATGTTTTCCTTCTCCAGCTGCTTTTATCATCTTGTCTGCCTCATAGACATGCAAGGGTTAAGTAAAGGTTTCCTCTCCTGTGCTGGCTGTCTGTGCTGCAAGTGAGTATTCTGGAACTCTATCACTGTCAGATTTTCAGGTAGGGGTTGGGAAGGATTACACATACAAACCTTTTCTGTAGCTTTGCGATGTTGTGTTCAATACTGGTCTCCTTCACGCATCAATGTAATATCACAAAAAGGACTGAAACTAAAATGTAGTGCATTTTATTTTAGTTTCTTTCGTTTTTTGTACTGAGCAGTTTCGTATCTCTTGAGTCGTACTAAAACTAAATTATCCCAAAATTCAGACTAAATCGTTTTAGTACTAAAACGAATGCACATGTCTAATTGACACAATTATTCAACCCCTTAAAGACTACCACTCTGAAGAACAGAGGTTCATTCAAGTGTTTTCAATCAGGTATTGAAAACACCTGTGGATGTCACGGAGCAGCAATAAAGCATAATAAGCACCAATTAGGCAGCTTTAAAATGACTGTGATACTCAGCTCCTTCTAGACATTTACTGGTGTGGTTACAAACATGGTGAAGTAAAGAGAATGGTCCAGGAAGACAAGAGAAGAGGTGATTACTCTTCACAGGAAGGGCAATGGCTATAAGAAGATTGCAAAGATGTTAAACATACCAAGAGAGACCATAGGAAGCATCATTCGCAAATTCAAGGCAAAGGGCACTGTTGAAACGCTACCTGGTCGTGGCAGAAAGAAGATGCTGACTTTGACTGCTGTGCGCTACCTGAAGCGTAGAGTGGAGAAAAGTCCCCGTGTGACTGCAGAGGAATTGAGAAAAGATTTGTCAGATGTGGGTACTGACGTTTCAGCTCAGACAATACGGCGCACACTGCGTAATGAAGGCCTCCATGCCAGAACTCCCAGGCACACCCCCTTGCTGTCTCCAAAGAATAAGAAGCGTCGACTGCAGTATGCCAAAAGTCATGTGGACAAACCACAGACGTTTTGGGATAGTGTTCTGTGGACTGATGAAACAAAATTAGAACTGTTTGGGCCCATGGATCAACGCTATGTTTGGAGGAGGAAGAACAAGGCCTATGAAGAAAAGAACACCTTGCCTACTGTGAAGCATGGCGGGGGGTCAATCATGCTTTGGGGCTGTTTTGCTTCTGCAGTTACAGGCAAGCTTCAGCGTGTGCAAGGTACCATGAATTCTCTTCAGTACCAGGAGACATTGGATGACAATGTGATGCAGTCCGTCACAAACCTGAGGCTTGGGAGACGTTGGACCTTTCAACAGGACAATGATCCCAAGCATACCTCCAAGTCCACTAGAGCATGGTTGCAGATTAAAGGCTGGAACATTTTGGAGTGGCCATCGCAGTCACCTGACTTAAATCCGATTGAGAACCTCTGGTGGGACTTAAAGAAAGCAGTTGCAGTGCGCAAGCCTAAGAATGTGACTGAACTGGAGGCTTTTGCCCATGACGAATGGGCGAAGATACCCGTAGATCGCTGCAAGACACTTGTGTCAAGCTATGCTTCACGTTTAAAAGCTGTTATAACTGTAAAAGGATGTTGTACTAAGTACTAAGATTGAATGTCACTTGGGGGTTGAATAAAACTGATAATGATGTGAGCACAGAAAAGACATTTGTGGTTATTTCATTATAAATGTTATGTTATATTTGTCTGACCTACACGTGCCTCTTTGATTTAATTGTAAGCAAGATGACTGAATGATCAAAATCAATGTCAAACTGGCCAAAACACTCAATTTCAGTGGGGGTTGAATAATTTTGAACACAACTGTATGTAACTCCTGCCTCTCCTTTATCCCCTGTAGCTCCATCACCTTGGTCCTTTGTGTCCTGAGTCCTGTGAGGCGGCAGATCCGCCTGGTGAATCCAGAGAGGAGATCCAGGCTGAGGGTCCTGGGAGTGAGCGGCGTCTTGTAAGTAAATGCATATATTGCTGATTATAAGCTGTATCCGCTGTATAACGAGGTGTGTGAATTCAGCAATGAAATGTCTCCCAGCCATGGGAATAAGGCCATGCTTAGGCTATAACAGTGTTTCCCAGACCTGTCCTCGGGACCCTCAACCAGACCAGATTTTGCAGATCACCTCGGGGAAATACAGACTGAATCCTGCAATCACTGAGCAGTAAATCATATCACCTGTGCTGTGCTTCAGATATCCTGCAAACCTGGAGACGCGGAGGGTCCCGAGGACAGGTTTGGGAAACACTGGTCTATAAGAAGCCCCAGTGTGACAATAACCCCCTGACCACAATCACTGATATGGAGTTTTCTGGCAGGGAATGGGTTATTTGTGCCCTATTAGTAAGTAAAGGGTTAAATGTTTCAGGAAAGAGTTGAATCTTTGCCAGACAAGAGGTTAAATGTCTGGGGTGGATATAAAGCACTAGTGAGCCTCAATCAATCGTGACAAATTGGAAACCATAGGCGTGCACAGGGGGTGTGCTTAGTGTGCCCAGACACACCCTAATGGTGGGTGAAGAGGTCCTCTTTCATCTCCTACATTGACATTTTATATTTATCTGGTTCATGATGAATAGCATAAAATCTGACTGTATCTCTATATACAGGCTTGTTATTTCAAGTGAAAAAAGTGCACTTTGTGCAAAACCTTCTAAACATGATTTTAAATTAATAAATGTTCCATGTGTCACACCCTAGGGTAATGGGCTGCACACGCGAGTGTTGAAAATCCTGAACCTCTCACCCCTCTGAAACACGACGCCAAAATAGACTTAAAAGGAGAGGGTTTTTCTCCTGTACCTGTTGGAGCCGTTTAAATTTGCATCGGCACCTAAAGGGGAGGTGATGTCTTTGTCACCTCCATTACTGCCCTTCTCCTTCATTGCTTATGCCCCTGCTCATTTTCTTCTTCTTTCTGTGGCTGCCTGACACTACTGGAATTGAGGGGTAAGATACCATCAGCATAATGACCAAACCCGCTTTACCCTCACGTTATTACCCAAAAGTCTATACCACTACTAGAAACTGTATTCTTTTGCAGGATTACAGCAAGAGTCTGAAAATGTCTGCAGGAATAATTTATGAAGAATCGGTATCATATGTTGAAGAAAACCTCATGAAGCCTCTGTCAGTAAAGCAAGAGGAAATAATCAAAGATGAAACTCTGGTTCTTTTTGGTTTTCTTGGAAATTCAGAGAGTTCCAAGCTTTCACATGGGACTGTCCAAAAAATGAATATTATTCAGACATTATGGTTCATTCTGAATTTACAAATTCTGTGTCTTGTGGGTCAGAACTTCTCCGAACTCACACAGCTCATATTGGAACAAAAACATTTCAATGCCCTGAAAGTGCGGAATGTTTACACACAAATTCAAGTAATGGTAACTACAGGAGAGTTCATGTAGGAGACAAGATGTTTGCATGTTCTAAATGTGGTAAATGTTTTAGAACAAAGGGTGAGCTTACTTCACATGAGAGAATTCATACAGGAGAGAAGCCGTTTCCATGTTCTAAATGTGAGAAAAGTTTTAGATTAAAGGCTGATCTTATTAAACACGAGAGAATTCATACAGGAGAGAAGCCATTTGCATGTTCCGAATGTGAGAAATGTTTTAGAACAAAGGTTAATCTTACTGAACATGAGAAAATTCATACAGGAGAGAAGCCATTTGCTTGTTCTGAATGTGGGAAATGTTTTATAACAATGAGTAAGCTTACTGAACATGAGAGAATTCATACAGGTGAGAAGCCGTTTGCGTGTTCTGAATGTGAGAAATGTTTTAGAACAAAGGATCAGCTTACTGCACATGAGAGAATTCATACAGGAGAGAAGCATTTTGATTGTTCTGAATGTGAGAAGTGTTTTAGATCAAAGGTTCAGCTTACTATACATGAGAGAATTCATACAGGACAGAAGCCGTTTGTATGTTCTGATTGTGGGAAATGTTTTATATCGAAGGGTAATCTTACTGAACACGAGAGAATTCATACAGTAGAGAAGCCGTTTGCTTGTTCTGAATGTTTGAAATATTGTAGGAGAAAGTTTAATCTTACTGTACATGAGAGAATTCATACAGGAGAGAAGCCGTTTGCATGTTCTGAATGTGAGAAATGTTTTAGAACAAAGGGTGCTCTTACTAAACATGACAGAATTCATACAGGAGAGAAGCCGTTTGCATGTTCAGAATGTGAGAAATGTTTTAGAACAAAGGATAATCTACTTGCACATGAGAGAATTCATTCATCTTTTCATTTACATTAATGCAAAGTCATTTTCATGGCATGAATGTGGGAAGGGTTTTGGAACAAAGTAGCCGAGTTACACACCTGAATGTGCAAACAGAAGAGAATTTACGCCTATATCCACTATATGGACAAACGTATCTGGACACACGTCTTCTTTACTTGTGACAGTTGTCACTTTAGACTTGGGGCACATGGACCTAAAGATGCATTTGGGAGTTGTGTGCCTGATGTGTTATATTGTTTTCCAGGGAGGAGACACGATCGAGTCAGCGCTTCCTTCAAAGGATGTTTTCTTCTTTTCTGTATGCCTTAAAAATAAACAGAAACGCTGCCATAACGTAGTAAAATTTTTCTATGCAGATAGAAGTAGTAAGGAAAAGATGCACTCACATTTTTTTGTGTCTCAGACACTAGATGCTCCAAACAACCGGCAGAATTAGATGGGAATGCCGGATTTCTCCTTGATACGTAGTCTTGTTGTCCCAAAAAATGTGTAGCACGCCAATTGTAGATTTAAAGGCAAAATTTATTTAAAATAAATAAAACAAACACATGGGTATATCACCTAAACGCGTTTCGCGAGCAGCCTCGCTTCCTCAGTAGGTGTTAGAACAGCGAACAGTTTACATCCATCTCCTCTAGGTGGCGCCATTGGTACAGGCCTCCTTTTCCATTTAATATTGTTTTCCAGCCCTCTGCTACAGGGCCGATCCAAGACATTGTGCTGCCTGGAGCCAAGCATGAAATGCTGCCCCCCCACGCCACCCAAAATACACCCACATCCAGGTGAGGTTGGCATTGTTTCTATGCCAAACTGACCATTGGGCCAGGCTAAAAGACAAGTGTATTTAATAGAGGGCATCCGACTCTATATAAAGCCATGTTGAAATCCCTTTTCTTGATCCTCCAACATGCTTTTATTCTGTATACAGCGATGAAATCAAACCGTTAAACAAGAAATAGAGCAATAAAACGCCAGTTTCTCGCAGTCATTTAATGCTTCGCTTCTTCAGAAGATTCAAAAATAAAAAAGAAAGAACAGAAGACACCATTGTTATTTCTGGAGATCTGCAATACCAAACCACTAGTGCGGTGGTGGCAAACCTGGGCCATCTCAGCCATTCCTGAACTGCATGTTCCATGATGCTCTGCCAGCTGTGTGTGTCTAAGCATCATGGGACATGTCGTTTTGACACATCTGGAGGGTCAAGGTTCACCTGAA
>RXON01000307.1:0-79343 GCA_009667805.1 Leptobrachium leishanense | reverse complement strand
ACAGAGAGGTGAGTATCTCCGCCGGGGGTCCCGCAAATCTGATGATGCGTGGGACACGTCCTCCTCAGCATACAGCGGGAGTAACTGAGGACGTGTCCCACACGTCGTCAGCAGTGAAGGGGTTAAAAACTTCTTTTTTTTAACTTTTTGTCCTTGTTTCCTGTCCCCCAGGGCACTACCCGGACCCAGACATTGTTTTTAAATGTTTCTATACATCCTACAAATCCGCCACTTCACGGCCAGGTTATGGGGACCTCCTAGGCACAATATTTGAAGGAATTTTTCGTTTTTATTTTTAACCCTTATTTCATGGAAAACTCCACTGTCCCTTTAAAAATGTTTTTTTTAAACTTTTTGTCCTTGTTACCTGTCCCCCAGGGCACTACCCGGACCCCCATACTGTTGTGGACAGAAATATATATATTTGCCAATAATATTCAAAGGCTTAGAAAAATGCTCATTTAAGTAATGTAAGTGGTTAATTAGGATTTAAGAATCAAATGCATATTATTCTTAAACGCTATCTTTGTTTGTGTACGCACATGTAGTTTCTTTTTCCAAGTATCAGGAGAATGTTTTGGGAACATCCGAGAATGTCCTATAACAAGTGTCCTTGACGGCTAAAGGAACAGCTCGAAGACACTGATGTTTTTCTTTAAACTGTATTAAACAATGTCTGTGATGACGGATATAATGACGAATAAAATATTGGGCAACAGCCTGTAATCAGTACATGTAATAAAGCATAAAAAGACTTGTTGATTATCAAATAAATGGGCTCAGAGCAGTCATTTGGCTCGGAAGCTATATAGACGTATTCATTGTCTGTGTGTCTTCTTTATGCGCAAAGCTATCTGACTTCTCTACCAAATTAGACAGAAACTGGCATCCGACGAAGGACTTCTGTTGTCCATTGCAATTTGGCGCCCAACGTGGGGCCTGGGTTATGCGTTTCTCCAGTGTGTCACCGACGAGGATTTCCTGGCAGGACCACACCAGAACCGGAGCCTGATCAACTTCGTAAACCTCACAGGTAAGATACCTTTTGATATCTTATCAGTGACGTATTCTGGTCTGTGATCCTTCCCCGGGGACCCCAGTGTGACACTTGGGAAACCATCAAAAGTGGGGTTTTATTTAACTTTGCCCAGGTACCTATTATACTGACCCCCACGTCCGCATGCCAGTTATCTGCTTGTTTGTATGTGTCTGTTCACGATTCTTTGTATTTCCTGATAGAAGTTGTATTTTGGTTGGTTGTTAAATCAGAGAGATTATCGCGGACCTGTGGTAACAAGTGGGGTGACCTGGTTAGCTATCTCCAGACGGTTACAGGTGATGTGATGAAATAGGCGCATACCTGGTACTAGGACTTTCCTAACAGTCAACAGGCGATCACAAGCTTGGTGTAATAGGACGCGATATATCTCTGATTGAAGTATAGTTTGATTGACAGTCAGAAGCATTTTCTTGTGGGTACTGTGGTAGATGTTGCATTAGGCGTATCTATTAGGAACTCACAAGAATATATATATCTGGTAGGAACAGGTGACGCGGTAAAGAAAGCACCTGTTGGATATATATGTTGCGGCGGTAGAGAGGTGCTAGCTACACCTTTTCTTGCAGAACTCTATATTTGTAATATAGGGGAGGACTAGACGCTTTATTGTCGTTGTAACATAGGACACGATAGATATAGGTCTATCCTCATTTCTGACTGTCAATAAACTAAGGGAATTGAAGAGTGATCAGGAAAACAAAGCTAAACAAATCGAGAATGGGAAATGAACAAAGTAACCATAATGGTTGGTTGTCACCATGCAAGTTAGTTGAGGAAAGGACAGGCAAAAGTAATGTGGTGACAAACCTAAAGATGTTAGGCAAGATTTGCGAATTAGATAATCCCAGATTACAGGTAGAAGAATGGAAACATGTGTTGAGAAATAAGAAAGGGATGTTGATTGATAATGGTTTATGGATGTAGCACAAGATTGGTATAAGGTTGCAAAAGAAATTAAGAACGAAGGGTGGATAGAAACAATAGATAAAAAGAAAGGAAAAACGAATTACTATTATCTCACTCCAGGTTCTGAGCCTCCTTCCTATAGTAAGGTATCCAAAAAAGAAAATAATAACCCCAACCCAACCGACAACTGCCCAAAAACAGCCGACAGGTCTCTACCCTGTGTTATGTATCGATGGGTCGTACTACACCACTTGTCCTGTAACGTCCCACATAGGGATACCTGCAACCACACCCCAGGTCACCCGTAGCCAGCCCATGACCTTTCCACCCCAGCCCCAAGACCCCATGACTTTTCCACCCCAGCCCCAAGACCCCATGACCTTTCCACCCCAGCCCCAAGACCCCATGACTTTTCCACCCCAGCACCAAGACCTCATGACCTTCCCACCCCACCAAACCGACACCAGATGTCCTTTCTGCCGAAACACCCAAGACATACCCCCGACTCCTGAGAATACTATCACCTGGACGCAGCAGCCCACTCTCAGTATGACAGCAGGCACCGTGGAAGGGGAGCCTGGTGGGAAGGGGAGGCATCCACCAAAAACCTGTTTTACTTGTGGAGAATCCACCCATCTCAAACGGGATTGTAAAGCATCCCGCAGGCAATGGCCCCCACCCAAAGCCCAGATGCCGCCAATGACCATTAGCAGGATACTGCCATTGTATCTGATAAATTCCCACGACCCACTATCACTGGCTTAGGCCTTTCCCCCAAGGTAATGTCTGACCAAACAACCAATATATATATATATTTGTATATATACTGTGTGTTTTGTGTTTATTTTTGTGTATATAGTTTGTGTATTTGTTTAAATGGATATGTATTTGTGTATATGGTGTATGTATTAGTTTATATGGATATGGATGTATATGTGTATAGAGTATGAGTCAATAAAAAAGGTATAGATTTAATCGACGGTTGGTCAGGGATGCCTGATCCGACATAGTATAAATGGATGTAAACGAAATGATTAATTTTTTATGAGTGGGATGAAAGTTAGATGAAGGCAGAATCTGATATTCTATAGGATGCGGATGATAGTCTATGAGTCAATGTAAGAAGAGGGTGGGAAAGCCTATCCTAGAGATGGCAACTATAGGTTGCTTGCCAGTAAGGAGCAATAAGAAGGTTATGTAGGTTATGTATGTATGTATGCATGTCAGAGAGGTGAATCACGGTAAGCCAAGACAACAAGCAAGGTAGACAGGAGAGACATAACAACTAATTTGTTTGAGTTATGATTATGTAGCGCTCACTCCCGGAGGAGCCGCTGAAAATGAACCACGGGTCAGTCTCCCCGCACTAGGGAATAAATATACTCCAACACCGCTGTGAGTTTTTATCATTTAAATAGTTTACTAAAATAATAAGCAAATGTTGAGACACGGTATTCACAGATATTATTACAGTACTTTCGTATTGCGGTAAAACACGTAGCGGAAAAGAAACGAAACACGAGGCTTCGTATTTCGGAAGAATAAAATATTCGCAACCGAACAGAAAAATATATGCAATTGCCCAATAGTTCGGAAAAACAGAGACACGTAGCGAACCCCAAAATACAATCTCTTCGTATTACGATAAACGCGCAGCGGAAAAGAGAAAAATATGTATTCGGAACGTAACTTTAACTCCCGTTCCGATTCGTAACAAAATGAGTCCTGCACAGGTTTAAGTCCCGGAATGTAAAAGGTGTGTATGTGTGTGTGGTACCGGGTACTGTTCAACTGGCCAGTGAATTTATTTAAGGAATGTCTTCGACTAGTCAGTTGGGGCCCTGTGGACTTTAAAGAGAAAACAGCAGTGTGTTCCTTAATTACATACGGCCTTGGAGGCCTCTCACCCATCCACCGGTTGCTGTAGGCTCCGCTGACCCAGGACGTCTCTCCGCTCGATTTTGACTGGGGATACTAGCGGCCGGATCCGTTGTCTGACTCTCTGTTGCTTGTCCACGACTTGTCCCGCTCTCCGCCTGCTCTCCGTATCCGATCAGCTCGCAGCAACTCCTCACTCCAGGTCTTTGGCTTCTTTAATCTGCAGCAATCTCAGGAACTCGGAGGTCTCCTTCTCTTTAGGCCGAATGACCCGATAAGGAACTGACAGGTCTCTCTCTGGCTCTGGCCTAGGCCCTCTTGCGATGTCTTGCACTGCATCTGCTCTCTCTCGTTCCCTCGCGCGCTCTGGCGCGTTCTCCACGAGGTTCGGGAAGTAAGCCTCCTAATGTCCCACCCACTTCCTGTCCTTTTGCAAAGCACGCCGGGAAATGTAGTCCCAATGTCTCGTGTCTCTAATCGCGATTGTCTCCATCTTGTGGCCAAAAATAGGTACTACCGGCAGCAAGATTTAACACAGCGCTACACTCTCCCCCTCCTAGAACTCTTGGGTCTCTCCAAGGAGGTACAACAGTTACATTACATTTCCACAATATTCGAATAAGTTTACATAACATGTACAGGTTCAGCAGCATACATATAGTGGGTTAGGAACACTTCCTCAAGTTGACTCATATTTTGGGATATCTCAGCTAGCATAGCAGACACTTCGGGCAACCTCTGCACGGTGATGATGGCCTCTTCAGTGCTATGTCCTGGTGAGTCGTAGGTGAGACGTTGGGTGGTCGAACAGAGCGTTTTGGTTCTGGCTCAATCAGTTCCTCTTCAGGTGGAAGTACCATAGGTGCTGGCTCAGTCCTTCTCTCTCACTGGAGCAGACGTTTCTTCAGAGTATGATCCCTCCAGTGAAGGCATAGAACTATAATCGCCTGAATAAGCTTCAACTTCCGGAGCTACCGGGATCCCAACAGCCTCAGGGATTTCAACAGTCTCAGGGACTTCCAGCAGAAACTCAGGAGCTTCAGGCCTCAAATTACTCTCCCATCGTTCAGGAACTGAGATAATCTCTTCAGGCTCCGGTGAACGCATCCAGTCCAGACAGAAACTCTCTTCCTCGCTGTCCCTTTCGCTCTCTTCGACAGCCCGGGTCTGCTGAGACCGAGTAACAGGAGGCAAACGTGGAGCAGGCGGATTTGGCAGAGGCAGTTCGTCCCCTGGCATCCTCACAGCCTCTCTCAAAGGTAACAAATGATTCCGGTGCCAGTTCTTGAGAGGCCCAGCCTTTCCATCCGGGCGAATCTGATACACTGGCAGACCCGGCAGTTGTTTGCAGACAATGTAAACCTGGGAACTCCACCTATCCGCCAACTTGTGTCTCGCAGCAGCACCCAAGTTCTTCAATAGAACCCTATCACCGGGTTGTAGATCTTGTATTTGAACTTTCAAGTCATAGTTCCTTTTGTTTCTTTGCTCCCTGTTTTCTGAGGTCAAACGGGCCTGTTCAAATGCAGAAGCCAGATTCTTTCGAAGCCTATCCACGTAGTTTCTATGGGAAGCTACTGACGTCTGGTCTAGAGATAACCCAAATGCCAAGTCAACCGGCAGTCGAGCCTCCCTTCCGAACATAAGACGGTACGGTGAGTATCCAGTTGCATCGCTCTCCGTACTGTTATATGCGTGCACCAGAGTAGCTATGTGACGACTCCAACTCTGCTTCTCCACATTCGACAAGGTCCCCAGCATGTTTAGTAGTGTGCGATTAAACCTTTCAGGCTGAGCATCACCTTGAGGGTGATATGGTGTAGTTCGGGTCTTTTGGATTCCCAACAGCTCTAGCAATTGCCCCACCAGTCTGCTTTCAAAGTCTCTACCCTGATCCGAGTGTATCCTCCTTGGCAGTCCGTAATGAACAAAAAACTTTTCCATCAACACCTTGGCCACGGTCGGAGCGCGTTGATCCTTTGTGGAAAAAGCTTGGGCGTAACGAGTGAAATGATCGGTCACTATTAGGATGTTCCCTTGCCCACTAGCATCCGGCTCTAAGCACAAGAAGTCAATGCACACCAAATCCATGGGTCCCTGGCTCTGCAGATGGCTCATTGGAGCAGTTCGGGTTGGTAGAGTCTTTCTCTGAATACACCTCAGACAGGAATGACAATAACTCTCCACTTCAGCTCTCATGCAAGGCCAATAGAACCTATCTCGCACCAGCTTAAAAGTTCTCTCAGCACCCAAATGTCCATGCTCATCATGTAGTGATCGCAGCACGCTCTCCCTATGTTTAGTGGGGAGGAATAACTGTTGAATCTCTTCAGCGTTAGCTGAGGGGCCCCTTCGGTAGACCACCCCATCCAACATCTTCAACCGCTCCCACTCTTTGTAGACCAATCTGGCTCCACTCGGGGAGTTGGTTAGCAAAATCTCACGCTGGTTTGCAGTCAGGGCCTTTATGGTCAAGGCAATTAAAGGGTCTCTGGCCTGATCCGCTTTCAGGTCCTGTCTCGAAAAGGTAGGTAAACTTTCATCCCTTAACTGCGTAGGGTTACAGTAAAACTCAGGAACAGCCGCAGCCATGACTCCTATGGCCTCCGCTTCAATCCCTCCTTTGACCCGGCGCTCTGTTCCTTGACACAAAGCTTGCACCCCGTCTGGAGTCAACTGAGTCCATTCTGTAGTGTAGGGTCTTCTCGATAACGCGTCAGCATCTCGATTATTCACCCCAGGGCGGTACTTCAAGCTGAACCGAAACCCTGACAGAGCGGCCAACCACCGATGTCCCGTTGCGTCCAGTTTTGCGGTAGTAAGGATGTAGGTAAGAGGATTATTATCCGTTTTGATCACAAACTCGGCTCCATACAGATAGTCTTTTAACTTGTCTACCACTGCCCACTTTAAGGCTAGGAACTCCAACTTGTGGGTAGGGTAATTCTTCTCTGAAGGCGTAAGGCTCCGGCTCACGTACGCCACAGGCCTCAACAACCCACCATACTCCTGATACAGGACTCCTCCCAGACCTTCTCGGCTGGCATCCACATGTAACTCATACGGCTTGTGAGGGTCCGCATAGGCCAAAACAGGAGCTCGGGTTAGACTCTCTTTCAACTTCACGAAAGCTCCTTCACATTGGCTGGTCCATTCACCTTGTATAGACTCTCGAGCTTTCCTTGGCCCTGGAGCCGACGGGTTTTGGTCAGAGACCTTGCAGCCTTCTTCTGTAGTTTCCTTCTGCAGGAGTTTGTTCAGTGGTTGAGCTATTTTCACGAATCCTCCCACAAACCTTCGATAGTACGAACAGAATCCCAAGAAAGATCTAAGTTCAGTGACGTTTCGGGGTCTAGGCCAAGAAGCTACGGCCTCCAATTTCCGAGGGTCTGTCGAAACACCTTCTGCTGAGACCACATGTCCTAGATACGTAACGGACGGTAGACAGAATTGGCATTTCTCCAGAGACAGCTTCAGCCCCTCTTCATGGAGCCTCTTCAAGACCTTCTCCAAACGTTGCTCATGTTCTTCCAGAGTCTTCCCAAACACAATTATGTCATCCAGGTACACTAATACTTCGATTAGATTCATATCCCGACTGTCTTCTCCATCAACCGTTGGAACGTGGCTGGAGCCCCCGTAAGGCCTTGAGGCATTCTGTTGAATTCAAAGAACCCCAGTGGACAGATGAACGCAGTTTTCTCCTTGTCTTCAGGATGCATTGGTATCTGGTGATACCCGCTTCGCAGGTCTAGTACACTAAACCACTTTGCTCCAGACAAACACTGTAGGGCATCTTCTATCCGAGGAGTGGCATATTGATCGGGGATGGTTCTCCGGTTCAATGTGCGGTAGTCTATGCATAAGCGGACAGAACCATTTTTCTTCCGGACCAACACTATGGGAGATGCGTATGGACTCCTGGACTCTTGAATCACCTTGGTTCTTTGCAATTCGTTCAGCTGCTCTCGCAGATCATCTAAGTCTCCTAGCGGAACTCGCCTTGATCTTTCCCGAAACGGCTTGTCTTCTTGTAACCGAATGCGGTGCTCAGTACTCTTAGCTAGGCCCACATCGAACTCATCTTTCGAGAACAATTCCTTCCACTTTAGGACTTGAGACTGAAGACGTTTCTTCCACTCAGGTGAAATGGGAGCGTCCTTGGGGTAGAATCTTTCATCTGGAATCTCTTTATCCACTCCCCCTCCTGAATCGGTAGAGAGGGGTGTAGCAGACTCTACTTGCCCGATAGGCATTCGTGCTCTAAGGACTACTGGAGAATCCGTCACATTGCATACGCTGACCGAGACTCTTCATCGTGTTCTCTTCAGAGCTTTTGTGGAAATTATTTCAGGAATTACTTCGACTCCGATTTCACTCCCATGATTAAAATCGGTTCCCAGCACCACATAGGGACCTGGTTGCGATCCGTTCAACTTGACTGAAGCCCGGAAACTCGCTACTTCTCCTGCTTGCAGAACCTTCTCTGTTCCACCCAGTCTCCACAGTCTTCCCCTCGGCAGGTGCCTTTCGTTCTTCGACCATCCTCTGATAGACCGGACGTAACATTGGGTGTACTCCTTGGGTCGAACCTTCTTCCAATACAACAGGTGTCAAGAGACGCGGCACTAGGTCAGTATTCGTCCCCACTATCAGGGAGCTTCTGTTCGCACCTGAGGGTCGAGGACACACAATGTCCAATGCATCGCAACCCCCAGACTGCCCGATGACTTCAGATCCGATCTCCAACTTCACTTGCAGGTACCCGTCATAAGGGAGCTTCTCAGTGCCGATACCCCATATTTCCAAATCCTTCAATTCTTGCAGAGGAATGTGCTTTAAGTGTTTCTCGTAGAAGTCTTTGTAGATCAATGTCACTTGAGCCCCTGAATCTAACAGGGCTTTAGTGTAAACTCCTTCCACTTGGATTGGCACAATAGGAGAAGGACCTATCATTTGGTCAGGAAACTTGGTGGCGGTATCCGGATGCTTAGACCCGGTTTGCTGTACCCTGGCCTTTTTCTTGGCCCGTGTAGGCTTTGGGTGTGCATTGCCTCCCCATGACGTAGACCCGGATGCTAAGGGAGTGACTCTTTCGGTTCTGGCAGGTTCAGCATTTGGCTCGGTTTTAGGCCCTCTCGTCCTTTTAGTCTTGGCTTGGTTTTTGGAGCGGGGTTCAACCTTCGGGCACCTAAGTTGCTCCTTCACTTGTGCCCTCTGGCGTTTCCCGCCGGTGAGGTAGATAACAGTCCTTCTAAGGCTTCCAACAGTCCCTCGACTCTATCCTTCTCAGGCTTCCGGCCTTTGCACTGTGCGCGGAAATGGCCCATTTCTCCACAACCGAAACATCTCTTCTTAGAGAGCGGAGACGTAGTTGCTTGTTGAGATTTTGTTAAAGGACTTGGACTAGATGCCACAGCAACTCCTGTCGTCTGCATACCTGTGAGGAATTTCTGCATTTCTGCCTGCATTTCGGTCACCTTCATCAACACTCGGCACAGTTCCGCGTGCGCTTGTTGCAATTCAACTTGAGCTTCCTGTACTTTCTTGACGGTTTTGGACAATTCACCACGTTCAGGGAGGTTCGATTCTTTGGCAACCCTCTCTGTAGATTTAAAAACGACTAGGTGCTCTTGTTCGTCCTCGTCAGATCCACAAGTATCTAGGGAGTCGCTTTCAGGCCGCAGACCGTCGTTATGTCTCACAGGTTGTGCATAAGCCCTTTCCCCCGCCTGAAGGATTTCTCTTCCAGTAAAGCCTCTTCCTCTCGTACAACTCGGATCAGTTCCAGGTACTTTAACTCTTGGTTACCTGCTCTGCTTCTCAGCTGCATCATTACTGGATCTAAAGGTTGAGAGCCCCTCAGGATCTGTTTTATTCGGATCTTATCTACTTCGGCCGGTTCGGCCCCTTTCTTCAGGAGTATCTGGTGTAGAATCTTATCTAGGCGCCTCATGTACTCGGTCATCCTTTCACCTCTTCTCTGATAGGTGTGTTCGTACTGATATACCAGTTCGGCCGCCTTTTCGGTTCGCCCAAAAACTTCCTCAAGAACGTTTAGGTAATCTAAAGCAGTACAATCTTTTCTGCTCAGTTTCAGGTTTCTCACCGCTTCTGACGCAGGTCCCTTTAAACTCTCGGTGATCCTTTGCTTTTTCTGGGCCTCAGGGACATCCCACTCATCCAGAGCCTGCATCGCCTGTTCCACCCATTCTTCAAAGGTTTCTTCTCCCGCCGGAGTTGGTACGTTTCCTGTAAAATTTCTTAACCGTCGATAACCGAAGTTAGTGTGAGGAGGGCTTGTTTTCTGACATTTAGCCAGTAGATCTCCAATAGCCACGATAAATTCAGGCCCGATCATGGCCAACGGGCTAGGCGCGGGAACACTTGCGGATTCGCCACGTGGCGCACTTGGCTGAATTAGTTGGACTTCCACCTCATCGGCCAGTTTCATGCTCGCGCCCTGAAAACATGGTGGAACACCCTTTCTCCATTCAAGAAGAACATACGTGTGAGAGGTATCTGTGTTCTTTACAATGTCCAGTATTAACCCCCGATAGTCTGGTGTCAGCACGGCCACAGCCTGGCGAATCTGATCTTCGCCCAAGTGTCTGCGGGAATATCCATGACTATACAACATTCTAACTGACCACTGTGCTCCTCACACCACTCGGCAAAGTGTCTGGATCCATATTTTAACCCTTTAGATGCGGTTTTTCCAGAGACTGGATCCCGGAACGAGCCCCCACGTGTAGCGCTCACTCCCGGAGGAGCCGCTGAAAATGAACCATGGGTCAGTCTCCCCGCACTAGGGAATAAATATACTCCAACACCGCTGTGAGTTTTTATCATTTAAATAGTTTACTAAAATAATAAGCAAATGTGAGACACGGTATTCACAGATATTATTACAGTACTTTCGTATTACGGTAAAACGCGTAGCGGAAAAGAAACGAAACACGAGGCTTCGTATTTCGGAAGAATAAAATATTCGCAACCGAACAGAAAATATATGCAATTGCCCATAGTTCGGAAAAGCAGAGACACGTAGCGAACCCCAAATACAATCTCTTCGTATTACGATAAACGCGCAGCGGAAAAGAGAAAATATGTATTCGGAACGTAACTTTAACTCCCGTTCCGATTCGTACCAAAATGAGTCCTGCACAGGTTTAAGTCCCGGAATGTAAAAGGTGTGTATGTGTGTGTGGTACCCGAGTACTGTTCAACTGGCCAGTGAATTTATTTAAGGAATGTCTTCGACTAGTCAGTTGGGGCCCTGTGGACTTTAAAGAGAAAACAGCAGTGTGTTCCTTAATTACATACGGCCTTGGAGGCCTCTCACCCATCCACGGTTGCTGTAGGCTCCGCTGACCCAGGACGTCTCTCCGCTCGATTTTGACTGGGATACTAGCGGCCGGATCCGTTGTCTGACTCTCTGTTGCTTGTCCACGACTTGTCCCGCTCTCCGCCTGCTCTCCGTATCCGATCAGCTCGCGGCAACTCCTCACTCCAGGTCTTTGGCTTCTTTAATCTGCAGCAATCTCAGGAACTCAGAGGTCTCCTTCTCTTTAGGCCGAATGACCCGATAAGGAACTGACAGGTCTCTTCTCTGGCTGGCCTAGGCCCTTGCGATGTCTTGCACTGCGTCTGCTCTCTCTCGTTCCCTCGCGCGCTCTGGCGCGTTCTCCACGAGGTTCGGGAAGTAAGCCTCCTAATGTCCCACCCAATTCCTGTCCTTTTGCAAAGCACGCCGGGAAATGTAGTCCCAATGTCTCGTGTCTCTAATCGCGATTGTCTCCATCTTGTGGCCAAAAATAGGTACTACCGGCAGCAAGATTTAACACAGCGCTACAATTACATTGCTGGGTGTTTTGCCAGGGGGATCTGCGATGTTTACTGTTATGGTGTATATCTGAGATCGAAACACAAAGAAAATGTACGTATGCGGAGTGGTTGTTCTTATAGGTAGTACCGTTTGTCTATGTTGATGGAGAGACTGTTTGCTAACGCCCTAATGTGTTATTATGTGATTGTCAAGATTTTCTAGTGTGACTGTATATTGTGTCTAACAGTGTTTACTTTGTAATTGTGTGTGTGTGTGTGGTGTGTCCAGGGATATTTGCATACCCCTGGTTCCCGTACTGGGATACAGCTTTTTCATTAGATTTCGAAATTTAGCATGCATTACAAGCTTTGTCTGAGAATAGTAGGATTTACAGTTGTCGTGGTTTTCAGAGTCCACAAACTCTTCTCCAGGGTGGGGGGGGAGTGCATTCTTTTAGCCGGAACCTGATAACAGAGCGTTCTGTAACAAAACTTGACCTTCGGTGCGTATTACGCGAACTCTGTTTATTTTAGTATGTGTCAAATATGAAATGTAGACATCTGTATGCAGAATTGTTATTCTTGGGAAACTAATGTATGTCTATAGTGTGAGCGCCCTACCTTTATATTTATGTCAGCTTTGCCCTGCAGGACAGGGTAAAGGGTTTTTTTCTGCAAAAAGGTCACAGTTTTAAATATTTAAGGTTTTTTGTGCAGCACCACGGCGCTCGTTGGCGCTTTGTAGATGCAAAGAAAATTGTTTTCTGATGGTTACTAATTCTCCTTACGAGATAATATAAATATATATATTAATTAAAGTTTATTTTTGCTGTATAATTGTAGAATGATCTTCCAGACCCACCTAATTTTGCACAAGGTTTGAATCTCATGGTAGATTTGTTAATGCCCCTTAATATGGAATACAAGTTACCCTAAAAATATCCTGTACTCTATGCAATATTAGATAGAGCAGGTTTGGTTTGGTTTGGTTTGTGATGCATAGTATGCACACGGTATCTGTAATTGCTGATTGCTATTTTTATACGAAATATTCTCGGGAGAGAAAGGTTCCGTATTCTATCAGTATTGCTGATTTAACATTAAATGTTAAGTGTTGAGAACACGAAATGGTCTTTACAATTTCTCGTGTAATGTTTTATTATGTGGCAAAGAAAAAAAAAAAAAACAGGACGCAAACGAAAAAAAAAAAAGGAAAAAAAAAAGTGAAACTAGATGGTTCCTCTTGTTTCATATGACCGTGAAAATCAGATATTTTAACCCTGCTAAGTAAAATAATATGTTCAACTCTGTGCAGTTGAAGCGTAGTTTATTTTGGTTTACAATAGATAAGGTGTACTGTCCGTTGCTGACGAGCACGCAGGCGGGGTGTGACCTTGCTAAGTACGAGCTGGCTCTCTAAATGCCAGGAATGTTTTAAACGTCCAAATCTCTAAAGACACAGACAATTAGTAACGACAGTCTAATGAAGCCTGCTGATTAATTATTAGTTTGCACACCACGGGTATGCGCGGCGATTTTCCATCCTGCGCCACTGTGATAATGTCGCTCTCTGACTGCTCTCTGTGTCTTACCACCGCTGCTTCTCTTCCTTTTCCTGAGGGGGGTGGGGGTGGTTCCAAATGTGATTCTAATTCTGGTAGTGGTGATGCTGTTAACTATGAGGGATTTTTAATCAATTCTGTTCACCTTCCCCCCTCGGCCCATCCTTTCTGCCGGAAGAAGGAAAAGAAACAAAACAAGCGCAGCTACACGCACTCACACAGGTTGCAGCGACGAAAATAAATGCACATGGACAGTTTAGTACACCAGAAGCTGATATTAAATCATTTAGCAGACACAGGAAAAGGAACTCGAGCAGCTAGTCACACTACTAGTAGCCCAGAACTAAGAAATAGAGTGTGCTTACTCTCTCTATCGGCTGTAGTACACGGCACATGGCCCTCACACCTCTCAAATACATGATGAATGCTCTCATCGGTCTACACAATCTGTCACCTTTCAGAATACGGTTTCCCTCAACGGTTGCAATTACAGTCCGACTGTCTAATAAATTATGTCACAAGTGTTTCAAAATGTTAACTAATATCTATGGTCAAGTGTTCTCTTGCATTCCAGACCCTGAAGTATTCACGACACTCATCAATTGGTCCCGAGAGACTGGGTACTAATAACAAAGTTTCTTCAAAAGAATCCACTTGAGCCCAGATACAACGGTCCCTTCCAGGTCCTCCTCACAGCTGCAACTTCAGTAAAATTGGAAAGAAAAGCCACCTGGATCCACGTCTCCCACTGTCAAAAACCTGTACAAACAGCGGACCAGACAACAATACAAACATGATTGTGTATTTCTTTCTCATTTGGGGGGTGGGAATCCAGGGGCACAATGTAGCTGTTTTACTGGGACAGGCAGCTGATGATATGATACAAGCGGTAATGAGAATTCAGGTGGAAGCTGCCTGGGACACCTGACGGACAATGCCCATGTCATGGGACACGCAATGGATGATACTGTCGCCAACACAAACTAACCACTTTCTGGTATAATTCATCTAAACACTCGCGTGGTTACATACACCTTTACTATTGTGATATACACCCATGCCCAGGTCCCCGCTTGCAATGTATCTGGAGAAATGGGATTCCACATGATTATGACATATATATGTGCATTACCAATTACTATTGGGGACAGGAGTGCGGTAGTTGGGCATCGGTGGGATGGAATACGGGAGTTGCCTGGAGACACAAACCACAAAGCGCCCTAGACGAGAAAGATAACAATAGTAGATCACTTCTCGCTCGTATGACACTGACAATGGCCCCAAACACCTGCCCCAAGTATAAATTACAGGAGTCGGATGATGATGGGGAGGTGCGGTTTAGAACAGGAGCAACAGCACTGAAACTAATTCTAACCCTAGAAAATCCAGGACCCTGGGATTCAGGTATCTATGTTCTGGGTTTGTGGGTAAAGGGGGGTTCAGAGAATCCGCAGACTCTGGGAAAATTCCGCCTACGAGATATGTACCTTGCCCCTGACTGGGTCCCTCCGCACCAACAGTCCAAACCCCTTAATCACCACATGATGATCTCTCCCATGGTATAGTGTGGCCATCGCTGATCCCACTTTCGAGGATACTATGGCCATTGAAACAGGATACTCAGATATGAATGTTTGGTTAGAATGGATGAAATATACCGCTCAGCAGTCCCACAACAGAACCAATTGCTATGTGTGTGGTACTGCTAGGCTCATCTAGGTACGGTACCCCTCAATATCCCAGAGGATGTCGAGGAATGCTTTCTCAGCTTGTTTACCAACACCACTCTAAGTCACGATGCTTGCAAAGAATGGAGGTCAAATACCCCCTCCAGACACAAACCCAGACTCTCAGAGAGTATCACAATCTACCCCTCTAACTACACCTGTTACTCCTCTTGGGGAACCGGTGGCCGGTAGTTGGAAACTTCACAGAAGGCTATTGTGCGCAGTACAGCACTGTGGAGAAGGAGAAGGTGCAAAACCAGGTGATCTCCCTGGGAGATGTCTATTGGATCTGCGGTGACATGCGAGTCCGCTCCCGCTTGGTAGGTGCGTGGGACGGTGAGTGTGCTCTGGCTAAAGCCATCATGCCCCTCCACATCCTGCCATTTGATGATGATCTGCCTAATGCCCCACCCCCGGACTCACTAGACAAAGGAGACAGGCGAATTCTGTACCTGGCAGTTTCGATCCACACGTCTACCTTGATGTCATAGGAGTCCCAAGGGGGTGCCTAATGAGTTCAAAGCTAGAAACCAGGTAAAAGCGGGATTTGAATCTTTAATCCCCATGGTAACCATCAACAAGAATGTTGATTGGATTAACTACATCTATTACAACCAACAGAGGTTTGTTAACTATACCCGAGATGCACTCCAGGGTTTGGCCGACCAGCTAGGCCCGACCTCTGCAATGACCTTCCAGAACCGAATGGCCCTCGATATGCTACTGCAGAGAGGGGTGGGGTCTGTACGATGCTGAAAGGTACTGGTGGCTCCTGTTGCACCTTTATCCGGATAACACAGGCCCCACTGGTAAAGTCTAAAGCCATTAAACGATTGGACGACCGTCCGAAGAACTGAAGAAAAACTCTGGCATTACTGATCCATGGGATCAGTATTTTAGTTGGATGAGTGCCTGGCAAAAGATCCTCACACAAATAGGGATAGTTATCCTGGTAATGATGGTTCTGTTGACGGTGATTGGATGTTGTGTTTTACCCTGCATTAAAAAGGTTATCAAAAGAACTGTGGAATCCTCTACACCTTTACTGCTTAATCAAGTGTGTAGGGACACTGGGGAGAATATTAACACTTCCTATACTAGTCTAGAATTTCTGGGGGTTCCTGTGAATAAAAGGTATGACGAACTCCGTCCACCTGTAACAAATCATCCACAGAATTATGAATCCATGCATCCCCTATCTCGAGAACACCGCCCATGATTTGGCTTTAAGCCAAAGTTAGTGACCCGTTGCAAGACGAGTTAATGCCCGACTCTTGACCCGCCGGTCTCGACCATGCACCGAAGACCGGACTACACAGGGGTTAAATTCTATAGGAATTTCTCGTCTCAACCTCTGGCGAAGAAATTGGGATGGCTGGCGAGACTATTAGGGGAACGGATGAAGGCACGACTCATCTCCAGGGGTACACTTGGGAAAATGTGCATTTTTAGGGGGGACTGTTGTGGACAGAAATATATATATTTGCCAATAATATTCAAAGGCTTAGAAAAATGCTCATTTAAGTAATGTAAGTGGTTAATTAGGATTTAAGAATCAAATGCATATTATTCTTAAACGCTATCTTTGTTTGTGTACGCACATGTAGTTTCTTTTTCCAAGTATCAGGAGAATGTTTTGGGAACATCCGAGAATGTCCTGTAACAAGTGTCCTTGACGGCTAAAGGAACAGCTCGAAGACACTGATGTTTTTCTTTAAACTGTATTAAACAATGTCTGTGATGACGGATATAATGACGAATAAAATATTGGGCAACAGCCTGTAATCAGTACATGTAATAAAGCATAAAAAGACTTGTTGATTATCTAATAAATGGGCTCAGAGCAGTCATTTGGCTCGGAAGCTATATAGACGTATTCATTGTCTGTGTGTCTTCTTTATGCGCAAAGCTATCTGACTTCTCTACCAAATTAGACAGAAACTGGCATCCGACGAAGGACTTCTGTTGTCCATTGCAATACATCTTTTATGGCAAATATCTAGCATATATGCCCTCTTGGAGGGTACTCTAAAAATCGAACTTTGAGTCCCTTTGACTTGTATAGAGTTTGTGTTCGAATTCGAACTTTTGAAAAGTTCGAGTTCGAATGCGAACTGAACTCGGGGGTGTTCGGCTCATCCCTAGAGGTACATGACATACAAATACTGGAATATTATGTTTAAATCTAAGGAGTGTGAGAAAGATTTTATTAAGCCCTTGATGACAAATGGCGTAACATCTACATCATTAATGATTGGCTTTACAGAGCCCTGGTCCTTAAGGGGTTAAACAGCATATCAGAGAGGATCATATAGTAGAAATGAACACTTCTTAGAATTCAAAACAAGCCCCCACCAGTCTGCAAGCAATGTATCAAATTATAATTGCTAATTAGAAGCACATGTTATTTCCAAACACTAATTAAACACCTGTTGTTTATGCCGTTTGAGAGCACAGGTGTCAGGTGCTGGTTCCGGGGTGGTAGGATTGAGTCCAATATGCAATGAGGAAACAGATTCAGATAAACATATACAAGAGGGTTTATTAGGAGTAACATAAAAAGGCAATAAACAAATATCAAGGAGCTGGATAAGACGAGGAAGGGAAGACACTGTATATATGTGTAGCGCTCACTCCCGGAGGAGCCGCTGAAATTGAACCACGGGTCAGTCTCCCCGCACTAGGGAATAAATATACTCCAGCACTGTTGTGGATTTTATAAATTATATAGTTTACTAGAATAAATGGCATATAATGAATAACACGGTGTTCGTATATATATTTATAGTACTTCGTAATTCGGGAAAACGAGCAGCGGAAAAGAAATACAATGCTTCGTAATTCGAGAAACGCGCAGCGGAAAATAAAAGGAAAAATATATCTTTAACCCCTTTTGTGTTTGGGGAGTGAGTCCCGCACAGGTTATGTCCCGGAATGTACGTGTGTGTGTGTGTTTTGGTACCTGGGTACAATATTCAACTGGCCAGTGAATTGCTTATGAGGTATCTTCGACTAGTCAAGTTGGGGCCCTGTGGGTTTTGGAAAAAAAACAGCAGCGTGCTTTCTTTATTCACAACGGCCTGGAAGGCCTCTCACCCATCCGCCAGATACTTGAGGCTCCGCTCGACCCAGGACGTCTCTCTGCTCGTTGTTGACTGGGATTCTCTTGGTTACTGGATCCGCTGTCTGGCTTTCTGCACCTGCCGCACGATGTCCAGCTTACCGCCTGCTCTCCCTGTCCGATCGATCTGCGGTACTCCTAACTCGGGGTCCTCTTGCTTCCTCAATATCAACGTGGGTAGTCTTGTAACTCATTGGATCTTCTTCTGGTAAGGCTGAAGAACCCGGTCTGTAACTCTGTCAGGCCCCAGCTGCGCTCCGGCCTAGTCACTGTCTCGTTCTGCTGCACTGCGTCTTGCTTCTCTCACTCCCTGGCCGCTCTGCCAGCTCTCTCCACGAGGCTCAGGATGTCAGTCTCTGTGTCCCGCCCACTTCCTGTGTCCGCTCCCAAAGCATGCCGGGAAATGTAGTCCCAATGTTCAGTGTCTCTATTCATGCTTATCTCCCTCCGGTGGCCAAAAATAGGTACTGCCACGATAAGGAATTAAACACAGCGCTACACTTGAAATAAACAGTAACAAGATTAACTGAAAGCAAGGTGAGAAAAGGATAGACAGAAGGACAGTACTAAGCTACTCTAAACTATAAAAAGGAGACAAAATAAGAATGAAGGCTGAGGAGATCGTTAGGAAATAAATAGAAAACAAAAGCAGAAGAGTCTTTGCAGACAGAGGGTCCTGGGTCTGTAGGGGGTCCATGAAATGCAGAGGGTCCTGGAAATGCAGATCTGTAGGGGGTCCTGGGTCTGTAGAGGGTCCTGGGTCTGTAGAGGGTCCTGGGAAGGCAGAGCAGCGGGCTCTGAGTATTCTGCAGGATGCAGAGCAGCGGGCTGAGGATTCTGCAGGATGCAGGGCAGCGGGCTGAGGATTCTGCAGGATGCAGGGCAGCAGGTTCCGAGGATTCTGCAGGATGCAGGGCAGCAGGTTCCGAGGATTCTGCAGGATGCAGGGAAGCAGGTTCCGAGGATTCTGCAGATTCCGAGGATTCTGCAGGATGCAGGGCAGCAGGTTCCAAGGATTCTGCAGGATGCAGGCTGAGGATTCTGCAGGATGCAGGGCAGCGGGCTGAGGACTCTGCGGGATGCAGGTTCTGAGGATTCTGTAGGATGCAGGGCAGCGGGTTGAGGATTCTGTGGGATGCAGGGCAGTAGGTTCTGTGGGATGCAGGCACAGTGGAAGGAAATACTGGAGGAGACAGAATAGTTAGGGTCTAGACAGATACAGGAACAAGAGGTAACTCCCTGTCAGCTTGGCATACACCAAGACAATGCAGAAGCAATGTTAATTGGGTGCGGTCTGGTTTTGTGCAGGGAGCATCAGGTGAATTAGTCAACACCTGAGTGTTGCAGAGGAGAGTCCTGAGAAGACTGAGAGTCTCAGCACTACGAGGCGGCGCTGGATTTAGGCTTTCTACAGCGCCGGCGGCTAGGTTCCTGACAACAGGTCATTTAGGCTAGGGTCAGACGAACGTGATTTCTACGGACTGTACGTCCGTGCACACGGACGTACGTCAGTACGGAAGATGCAGCAGTGGCCACACAGTCCGTTTATTCACTGACATATTTTGACGGATGTAGCAGGGAAAATAAATTAAAAAGCAAAACCATTTTGTCCGTGAAAAATGCTGGACGTATAAATGCTGTCCGTATGACCACGTTCCATCACTCACACACAAAGCTATGCAGATGTTGCGGACGCAGCGCACTTTGTGCAGCCGTTCTAGGGGATGTACGTTATTGCCTGCCTTGCGTCCGCGGGTCGCGGCCGTTGTGCGTCCGCAGTTCAGTGCGGACGTACTTCGTGTGTCGGGCTCCAATGGGCTTTCTTTCATGCTATCACGGACGTACTTTTAGGCGCCATCACGGACGTGAACACTACGCTCGTCTGACCCCAGCCTTAGAGGTGAGAATCTTTGCACCTAGACAATGACATTAGATAGTTTTTTAATTCAATATCTAATAAACCGTTGCTTATAATATTCTGCAGTAAAGAGTCTCTTTATTTCTCGATTGTTTTAGTATTTTTATTTTTTTTTAATTCAAAAAGATTTTTATTGTTATTAATAGAGAATGAACAATACAGAAAAGAGGAAATACAGTATAGTCTCGTATCAGATACAGTGAAACGCGAGACCCGTCATCGAACAATGCATAACAACAAACTTTTCAAACTACTCCCTCGATTATCATTAAGGGAGAATAAACAGTACAGAAAAGAGGAAATACATTAGAGTCTTGTATCATATACGGTGCATATGTGAGACCCGTCATCAAGCTATGCATAACCGCGAACAGTTCAAGCAACTCCCTCAATTATTCTTTAGTTTAAAGAACCATGCGCCGTCGAGACTACAGCATCCAATGTTGAAAGATAATGATCGTGAGAGAAGCATCAAAAGGGAAAAAAAAAAAAAGGGGGGGGAATATAGAAAAGAAATAAATAATAAGTGAATAAATAAAAATTTTAAGATAAACCTCCGTGTGCTAGGCGTACTGTCATTAAAGAAGGAAAAACCTTGCGTAGATGTCCCCAAGGCGGCACTGAAGGGAGAAAGGAGGAAGAAAAGGAAGGAGACGAGGGAAGCAGGGGAGAGGGGGGCGAGACCGCGGGCCCTACCCTGCCAGCCCCTCGTCTAGCCTGAGAAAGCAATGCGAGCAGAGGCCGGGGAGGCAAACGCCGCCAGCCATGGCGACCAAACCGTCTCAAAGTGGGCCATTCTGTCGAGAACCACTGCCGTCAGGCGTTCCATCGTAATCATGTGCCAAATTTTGGCTTCTATCAGCTGGCGCGGGGGAGGGGGGCCCTTCCAGGTCCTAGCCAAACAGATGCGTACCGCAGCACACACCCTAGAGACCAGAGAATGCTCGCCGCGAGTAAGGCGTGCCTCGGGGTGCGGACGTTTTAGTATTTTTTTAAGCATTTTTTATCCTTTTTTCAAAATTATTATTTTTTTAGAACTCAAACCGAACACGACAAAAAGTTCGAACTTCGCAAACATGCGAACGGCCAAAGTTCGAATCGAACTCCGAACTGATCAAACCGTACAGCTCATACCTAGTAAGGATCACCGTATGACCCTGGGACACAGGTAGATCAGTAATGAAGTCCATAGAGAGGTAGGACCATGGTCTCTCAGGCACCTGCAATAGCTGCAATAGACCTATAGGTAAGGACCGGGGATTTTTGCTTCTACAGCACACTTCACATGTGGCTATGTAGTCCTTAATATCCCTTCGCATACCTGCCCACCAGAACTGTCTCTCGATAGAGGCTAGAGTCTTAGTTATCCCCATATGCCCATACGGCTTGGAATCATGGTATATCAACATCATCTGTGTTCTCTCCTCCTCAGGTACAAAGACTTTACCAGGAGGTTTATCAAGAGGAGCAACACCTTGGACAGCTTGAATTCTCTCCAACAATGGAGAAGACACAGTCAGAACAGTTGTACCCAATATCCTTTTGTGAGGAATGATTGGACTATGATCGAACGTATGCTGTTCATATGACTCGAATTGCCTGGACAAAGCATCAGCTTTCGTGTTTTTTGAACCAGGACGATAAGTCAGCAAGAAATTGAAACTGGACAGGAACAAGGACCACCGAGCCTGCCTGGAATTCAAACGTTTCGCGTCTCCCATGTAAATAAGATTCTTATGATCTGTTATTATTATCACGGGATCTTTGGTACCTTCAAGTAAATAGCGCCATTCATACAGACGTACTGACGGAAGATACTGCAGACACCACACGGTCCGTTTTTCTTGACAAACGTAGAAAAAAAAAGGTACCTATGGGAAATAAAATGTAATATGAAAAATGATAAAAATGTGAAAAGGATATGAAAAGCCATTGTGTGCGTCAAGGTGCTGGACGTTGCAAATGCTCTGCGTCTGACATCTCATCAGTCACACAGAACGCTACACGGACGTGGTGCACTCTGCGTGTCCATGCTAGCGGTTTTACGTTCTTGCCTAACTTGCGTCTGTTTGCCACGTGCGTTGTGCTTGCGCAGTTCAGTGCGGACGCACTTAGTGTGTGGGTCTCTATTGATCATGATTCTATGCTACAACGGACATTAAACTGTGCAGCAAAACGGACGTGATCACTGCGTTCGTCTGACATCAGCCTTAAAAAATGCCCTGTTTTGCGGAGTTTTACTGAAGTGGAATCAGGCTGGAAGATGGTCGCCATTATGAGCCAGGCGGCCATCTTGTTCAGAATATTGGTTCACTTGGAAATAACTAGGTAGGTTTTAGCTGAAACTAGAATGAAGTATATGTAGAAATTTAGGAATGTGTTAGATTAGCAGAAAAGCAATTAAAACCTGAGAAAGATCCAGACTGTTCCTGGCACGAAGGGACAGAATGAGAAATGGATACACCAAGGTCGCAGAGGCCCGCAGAGAGACAAAGGGGAGTATAGAAAACAGACCAGGTGTTACCCGCAACAAATAAACACAGGCGCTAGGGAGGTGAGCACAGCCCGGACTGAGTGTAGCAGCGAATTATGTTCTGTCAAACTAACATGAAGTTTGCCAATTTACGGCAAATGTATGGAATGTCTTTGTAATTGGCCAAGGGAGGTACTAACCCACGTGGGGTGGGATAGTGACACCGGGAGGTGGGTTAATTGGGATGTACCTAATTATGTATTTGGGGCATAAGATGACACGGTGAGTTCGAGGCTCACTCTTTGCGATTCAATCCTGTGTGAGCATTGTGTGACGACACAAATAAAGTTTGCCTTTCCTGAAGAGACTCGTGTTCAGACAATCCTTGCTCGTGTCGGTCCGGCCTCGTCCCGAGTGAACCAAGTGGATTCCGGTTACATTACTAGTTTGTCAGGTTTAAAAACAGGCGAATTTCTACATTGAAACCTATAGGATTAACCTTTTCTTAAACCTGTCATGGGGTTCAATGAAAAAAGTTTATATTTTGTTTTAATCCTTGTATTCATTTCCAGAAAAAAGTCTTTTTATTTATTGATTTTTCTGTTTTTGTTTCAGCCGGCGAACTCTCCAGTATGGATTGTCTAACAGCGCATCCAGCGCCTCCAGATCCATTTTCGCACAAAGGACGGCAGTGTTTACAAAAGCAGAATGCAATATTATATAGTCTCAGAAAAAAATACAAGAATAAACAGCTTTTTGGGTCCATAGCCGCTGATCGCTAGTCTGCTGCAGTGAACGACCCTCGTCAGACCAAGTCGTGCGACCGATATCGCTCACAGTCTGACGACCAAGTCGATCGCACAACTATGGACCCAGTGGAGGTCCAGCCTAGAGCTCTATGGGAAATGCAGCTTGCTAACCCATGTGACCTGAGCACCTGTCATGTGACTCCAGACTTTTCCTCAATTTACAGCATGAGCTAAAAACACAAGAGATAACTCTGCAAAGTGTCTCTAACTGCACATACAGAGTTTGTCTCTTGTGTTTTGAACTCTACCATAGAACTTCCTGTACTGAAGAGGAAAAGGTCTGAATCTTTGAAATCACTTCCGGTAGCAGAGAAATAAACACTGAAAGGAGGATCCAGGCTGCAGGTCAGAGCTGGGATTGTGTGTCTTCATATACAGATATTAGGGGAAGATTGGATTTATATTGTGCTAGAAATGTATTAGGAGACTCCATAAAGATGGCTCCCACAGAGCAGACACATGGAAAAGCTGCTGTGTCCTCTGTTTTTAGCCCTCTGTAAAAATATATACAACTCAGGATCCACTAATTCCCCGTATACTCATATATAGAGCTCAGGATCCTCTAATTCCCCGTATACTCATATATATAGAGCTCAGGATCCGCTAATTCCCCGTATACTCATATATAGAGCTCAGGATCCTCTAATTCCCCGTATACTCATATATAGAGCTCAGGATCCGCTAATTCCCCGTATACTCATATATAGAGCTCAGGATCCGCTAATTCCCCGTATACTCATATATAGAGCTCAGGATCCTCTAATTCCCCGTATACTCATATATAGAGCTCAGGATCCTCTAATTCCCCGTATACTCATATATAGAGCTCAGGATCCTCTAATTCCCCGTATACTCATATATAGAGCTCAGGATCCTCTAATTCCCCGTATACTCATTATATAGAGCTCAGGATCCTCTAATTCCCCGTATACTCATATATAGAGCTCAGGATCCTCTAATTCCCCGTATACTCATATATAGAGCTCAGGGTCCTCTTAATTCCCCGTTTACTCATATATAGAGCTCAGGATCCACTAATTCCCCGTATACTCATATATAGAGCTCAGGATCCGCTAATTCCCCGTATACTCATATATAGAGCTCAGGAACCTCTAATTCCCCGTATACTCATATATAGAGCTCAGGATCCTCTAATTCCCGTATACTCATATATAGAGCTCAGGATCCACTAATTCCCGTATACTCATATATAGAGCTCAGGATCCGCTAATTCCCCGTATACTCATATATAGAGCTCAGGAACCTCTAATTCCCCGTATACTCATATATAGAGCTCAGGATCCTCTAATTCCCCGTATACTCATATATAGAGCTCAGGATCCGCTAATTCCCCGTATACTCATATATAGAGCTCAGGATCCTCTAATTCCCCGTATACTCATATATATAGAGCTCAGGATCCTCTAATTCCCCGTATACTCATATATAGAGCTCAGGATCCTCTAATTCCCCGTATACTCATATATAGAGCTCAGGATCTGCTAATTCCCCGTATACTCATATATAGAGCTCAGGATCCTCTAATTCCCCGTATACTCATATATAGAGCTCAGGATCCACTAATTCCCCGTATACTCATATATAGAGCTCAGGATCCGCTAATTCCCCGTATACTCATATATAGAGCTCAGGATCCGCTAATTCCCCGTATACTCATATATAGAGCTCAGGATCCTCTAATTCCCCGTATACTCATATATAGAGCTCAGGATCCTCTAATTCCCCGTATACTCATATATAGAGCTCAGGATCCGCTAATTCCCGTATACTCATATATAGACCTCAGGATCCGCTAATTCCCGTATACTCATATATGGAGCTCAGGATCCGCTAATTCCCCGTATACTCATATATAGAGCTCAGGATCTCTAATTCCCCGTATACTCATATATACAACTCAGGATCTGCTAATTCCCCGTATACTCATATATAGAGCTCAGGATCCTCTAATTCCCCGTATACTCATATATAGAGCTCAGGATCCTCTAATTCCCTGTATACTCATATATAGAGCTCAGGATCCGCTAATTCCCCCTATACTCATATATAGAGCTCAGGATCCTCTAATTCCCCGTATACTCATATATAGAGCTCAGGATCCTCTAATTCCCCGTATACTCATATATAGAGCTCAGGATCCGCTAATTCCCCGTATACTCCTATATAGAGCTCAGGATCCGCTAATTCCCCGTATACTCATATATAGAGCTCAGGATCCCTCAATTCCCCGTATACTCATATATAGAGCTCAGGATCCGCTAATTCCCGTATACTCATATATGGAGCTCAGGATCCGCTAATCCCCGTATACTCATATATAGAGCTCAGGATCCTCTAATTCCCCGTATACTCATATATGGAGCTCAGGATCCTCTAATTCCCCGTATACTCATATATAGAGCTCAGGATCCACTAATTCCCCGTATACTCATATATAGAGCTCAGAATCCGCTAATTCCCCGTATACTCATATATAGAGCTCAGGATCCTCTAATCCCCGTATACTCATATATAGAGCTCAGGATCCACTAATTCCCCGTATACTCATATATAGAGCTCAGGATCCGCTAATTCCCCGTATACTCATATATAGAGCTCAGGATCCTCTAATTCCCCGTATACTCATATATAGAGCTCAGGATCCGCTAATTCCCGTATACTCATATATAGAGCTCAGGATCCTCTAATTCCCCGTATACTCATATATAGAGCTCAGGATCCGCTAATTCCCCGTATACTCATATATAGAGCTCAGAATCCGCTAATTCCCCGTATACTCGTATATAGAGCTCAGGATCCTCTAATTCCCGTTTACTCATATATAGAGCTCAGGATCCTCTAACTCCCCGTATACTCGTATATAGAGCTCAGGATCCACTAATTCCCCGTATACAAATATATATAGAGCTCAGGATCCGCTAATTCCCCGTATACTCGTATATAGAGCTCAGGATCCTCTAATTCCCCGTATACTCATATATAGAGCTCAGGATCCGCTAATTCCCCGTATACTCATATATAGAGCTCAGGATCCTCTAACTCCCCGTATACTCGTATATAGAGCTCAGGATTCACTAATTCCCCGTATACAAATATATATAGAACTCAGGATCCTCTAATTCCCCGTATACTCATATATAGAGCTCAGGATCCGCTAATTCCCCGTATACTCATATATAGAGCTCAGGATCCTCTAATTCCCCGTATACTCATATATAGAGCTCTCACCTTACAGTCCTCTCCTCCTGTTTCCAACCCCAACCCTCCTAGATTGTGAGTTCCTACGGGAATAGGGCCCTCATCTCCTCCTGTACTGTTTGTCAAATGTTGTTCAATGTATTGTACCCCTGTCTGTACTGTGCTTATTGTACAGCGCTGCGGAATATGCTGGCGCTTTATAAATAAAAATTATAAATAAGTGAGTAGAAGTATAGATCAGGGGGTCGCAGTGGACGTGATTTACTTAGATTTTGCCAAAGCTTTCGACACAGTTCCACACAAAAGGTTACTACTTAAAATAAGAAAAAATGGTCTAGATGAAAATACTTGTTCTTGGATAGAAAACTGGCTAAAAGATAGGGTACAGAGAGTGGTCATAAATGGTACATTTTCAAGATGGACACCAGTGGTAAGTGGTGTCCCTCAGGGGTCTGTTATAGGACCAATACTATTCAATTTATTTATAAATGACCTTGAGATAGGCATTGAAAGTCATGTATCAGTGTTTGCATATGACACAAAGCTAGGAAAAGTAATACAATGTGAGCAGGATGTTACTTCGCTGCAGAGGGATTTAGATAGATTGGGCACTTAAATGGCAGATGAAATTTAATCTAGATAAATGCAAAGTTATGCACTTTGGAGTGAAGAACACACAAGCAATGTATACCCTAAATGGTACGGAGTTAGGGAAATCCAAGCAGGAGAAGGATTTGGGAATAATCATAGACTTCAAACTAAGTAACAATGTGCAATGTCAAACAGCAGCTGCCAAGGCCAGCAAAGTATTGGCATGCATTAAAAGGGGAGTTCACTCACGGGATGAAAACATAATTTTGCCTCTGTATAAATCAATGGTCAGGCCGCACCTTGAATATGCTGTGCAATTTTGGGCACCTGTCTTAAAAAAAGATATTATAGCGCTAGAAAAAGTGCAGAGACGGGCAACTAAATTAATAAGGGGGATGGAAGGGTTAAGTTATGAGGAAAGACTAACAAGCTTAAACCTGTTTAGTTTAGAGAAAAGGCGCCTTAGAGGGGATCTGATAACCTTATATAAATATATACGGGGCCATTATCAACCATTGTCTGATAACCTATTCATTAACAGGACTATACATAGGACAAGGGGTCATCCATTTAGGCTGGAAGAAAGAAAATTTAGCTTAAAGCATAGGAAGGGTTATTTTACGGTGAGAACAATAAAGCTGTGGAATTCTCTGCCTGTTGAGGTGGTTGGGTCAGAGTCTGTACAGACTTTTAAAAAACGACTGGATGACTTCCTGCAGACACAGAATATTAAGGGTTATAATATTTAATATGTGGGTAAAAGCTTCTTGATCCAAGGAGAAATCTGACTGCCATTCTGGGGTCAAGAAGGAATTTTTTCCCAGTATGTTGCATATTGGCAAGCATTCAGACTGGGTTTTTTGCCTTCTTTTGGATCAACAGCAGTAGGTTATGTGGGAGAGGCTGAACCCGATGGACGCATGTCTTTTTTCAGCCTATGTAACTATGTAATAATAATAATAATAATAATAATAATAGAGCTCAGGATCCGCTAATTCCCCGTATACTCATATATAGAGCTCAGAATCCGCTAATTCCCCGTATACTCATATATAGAGCTCAGGATCCTCTAATTCCCTGTATACTCATATATAGAGCTCAGGATCCACTAATTCCCGTATACTCATATATAGAGCTCAGGATCCTCTATTTCCCCTTATACTCATATATAGAGCTCAGGATCCTCTAATTCCTCGTATACTCATATATAGAGCTCAGGATCCGCTAATTCCCCGTATACTCATATATAGAGCTCAGGATCCTCTAATTCCCCGTATACTCATATATAGAGCTCAGAATCCACTAATTCCTCGTATATTCATATATAGAGCTCAGGATCCACTAATTCCCCGTATACTCATATATAGAGCTCAGGATCCTCTAATTCCCCGTATACTCATATATAGAGCTCAGGATCCGCTAATTCCCCGTATACTCATATATAGAGCTCAGGATCCTCTAATTCCCCGTATACTCATATATAGAGCTCAGGATCCACTAATTCCCTGTATACTCATATATAGAGCTCAGGATCCGCTAATTCCCCGTATACTCATATATAGAGCTCAGGATCCGCTAATTCCCCGTATACTCATATATAGAGCTCAGGATCCGCTAATTCCCGTATACTCATATATAGAGCTCAGGATCCTCTAATTCCCCGTATACTCATATATAGAGCTCAGGATCCTCTAATTCCCCGTATACTCATATATAGAGCTCAGGATCCTCTAATTCCCCGTATACTCATATATAGAGCTCAGGATCCGCTAATTCCCCGTATACTCATATATAGAGCTCAGGATCCGCTAATTCCCTGTATACTCATATATAGAGCTCAGGATCCGCTAATTCCCGTATACTCATATATAGAGCTCAGGATCCTCTAATTCCCCGTATACTCATATATAGAGCTCAGGATCCTCTAATTCCCCGTATACTCATATATAGAGCTCAGGATCCTCGAATTCCCCGTATACTCATATATAGAGCTCAGGATCCTCTAATTCCCCGTATACTCATATATAGAGCTCAGGATCCTCGAATTCCCCGTATACTCATATATAGAGCTCAGGATCCTCTAATTCCCCATACTCATATAAGAGCTCAGAATAGATGGATATGAGACAGTTCGATGATGTGATCATGTCACGAGTCATTGTGTGGGGTTTGAGGTTTGAGCCCAATGTGCAGTATAAACAAAGTGGAGTGAGGCAGATATACATATGGGTTCAAGAAATAAAAGCTTTATTACACACGAGAACAATATGAGTAAATCAAAGAGACACTGAATGATAAGGGAGTATAGGTTTCTGGGTGAGTCAGGAATGGGACGGATTAGATACACAGGACAGAACACACCAAGCAGACAGGACAGGAAAGGGGTTGACAAACAGGTGGACAAGACAGGACCTGAGGCTGAACACAAGATACACAGAATACTGAAATCAAGACAAAGAGGGCAGGACAGGAAGAGGGCTGACTATAAACAGAAATCAGGAGACACAGAGAAACTAAAGAACACAAGGAGACTTACTGAATATAGGACAGAACAAGGAGGGAGTTGAGGACCAGGAGACACAGTGTGTTGAAGTTCATGCACAATATGGGCATCTAGGCGAGGTCTCCAAAAAGGGGCAATCCAAGAGAATGGTCAAAGTCCTTGCATGGGTCTGGCAGACGACTGGCAGAATAGTGGTCAATGTCCTTTGCAATAGTCAATAATCAGAAGACACAGGAAAAGAAATGGAGAGTAGCAATGGAGGGTCACAGTGGGAATCAAAGAACATGAATGGAGGATCAGAAAAGAATATCATGGTAGGAGTCAAGGAACATGAATGGAGGGTATCAATAGAAGGTCACGGTGAGAAGCCAGGAATAGGAATGGACGGTCACAGTGGGATATCCACACAGAGTAGAGGTTTACCTCACGCAGGTCAGACACAATGAGAGATTTCAATGCATAAGCCATCTCCTTAGGGTGGTGTGTGTCTATACAGGAGGCGAGAAAAAGAAGGGTTTGTGAGGGTCCTGAAAATGAACAACAGCAGAGAGGAGAGGGGAAACCTGGCGTGGACTCCTGGGCACCTGAACACCAAACAAGACAGGGGTGAAATCACACGCGCTGAGACTATTTTGCTACACTGTCATTTTCACAGTGAATAAAGATTATGTTCCTTAGTGTCCTTTGACCCAATATTTTACCTTTCAGGGATAAAATCCTGTCTGGAATCATACATGGACGAGGGTTGCTGGAGTTTTATTAAGAAGCAACTCCAGATTTGCCCATTTTATGGCGCCGGCGCGAGGGCCGTGACAGATCAGCCCAGACACTATGATCCAGATCTACAGCACCCAAAGCAAACCCTGTCTCTTACAGGACTCAGAGCGAAGTGTCAGGGACATCTAAGATGCCTGAGTTGTTGAGGCTTCAGTGATTGGTGTGAGGAAGGTATATATTTTTTTTATTGTCTGTATTTTTCCTCAGGATGAAACTGAGCAGAATATTCCTGTGTGATTCCAGACACATTGTGCTTCCTCTAATCGTTCCTCCACAAGATCCCGCCGTCCAGGTAACCTGTGATAATGAATCCACTCACAGCCAGGGATCCGCTGAGCCAGAGGATCCTGGATCTAACTCTGGAGATGATCTTTCTGCTGACTGGAGAGGTAAGAGATCCCATGAGATTCCATATTGCTGCTGATATTAAATCCCCCTGGAGCTGTGTGACCCAGGAGACATTTCAGAGGCAGATCAGTAGTAGATTCATGTGTAAATAAAGGTTCCAGCACACTATGGAGATAACACACTGACACATACACAAAAGCATGGGGGCCCAGGGGGCGACATGTTTATACCTCTCTATATTAGGGTCACTCTCAATGTTTAGGGTCATATGGTGGTGAAGATCCATGAGATGGTCAATGACAGCAGCCGTCACCAAATATCAGAAGGACACGGCAGGAGCCAAAGCTTCAATACGGAGCCTCCACCTCACTCAGGAATCCATGAGCAAAACCATGAGAAGATCCTGGAGCTGAGCAATCAGATCATCCGTCTGCTGACTGGAGAGGTGAGGCTGCTGGGAATGGGACATTATACGCTAACACCAAGGCATGTGTCTGGATGGTGACTGTGTCATTGTGTGTGTCAGGTTCCTATACGCTGTGAGGATGTCACTGTCTATCTCTCCATGGAGGAGTGGGAGTATGTGGAGCGACACAAGGAGCTCTATGAGGACGTCATGATGGAGGATCACCAGCCTGTTATTACACGGGGTAAGAGATGCTTTAATTCTCATAATGTTTGTGTCCAATCCCAGAGCAACGTGTCCCAATAATCCCCTGAAATGTTGTCTGTGCCGTGTAATAGACGTGTTCCTGAATGAACGTCTCACGTGTTCATGTGATTTTCCCTCCAATAGATAAATCTGTATGGGGTGAATTTCACGCTGCGGTTTCTTTATGGGATATTGGATGTGAAAATGGAAGTGAAATTCTAAGCAATAATGTGGAAAAGGATCTGAACAAGACGAGAAAAGGACGAGCTGAATCTGCAACATACACAGAGCGAGAATCTCTGGCGTCTGAAGAAAGACACGTCCCAGAGAAAGAGATTTATCCAATCACAGAACCCCAGAATATTCACCCCCTGATATTAAGGAGGAACCGGCCTCATGTGACGAAGGAAATCTCACAGACAGCGACATGTATGAACCCCCAGAACATACACAGACACAATATACCTCTACTTATACAGGGGCAGAATCCGAGTCACATGGAGAAGGAGATATCTCACATCCTGACATTTCTCCCCTCCCAGAACATACACAGACTGAATATCCATCTACTGACATTAAGGAGGAATCACCACATATGGAGAAGGAAATCTCCCAGACAGCGACAGGTATGAACCCCCAGAACATACACAGACTGAATATCTACGTATTGTTATTAAGGAGGAATCACCCACATATGGAGAAGGAAATCTCCCAGACAGTGACATGTATGAACCCCCAGAACATACACAGACTGAATATCCATCTACTAACATTAAGGAGGAATCACCCACATATGGAGAAGGAAATCTCCCAGACAGTGACATGTATGAACCCCCAGAACATACACAGACTGAATATCCATCTACTGACATTAAGGAGAATCACCACATATGGAGAAGAAATCTCCCAGACAGTGACATGTATGAACCCCCAGAACATACACAGACTGAATGCTCAGCTGATAATAATGGAGAATATGTAAAATCCAATCCAAACCCAGTGGAAATAAACCATAGCGAGTCCTTAATAGAATCCAGAAAGCCAGATCACAGGATATATTATACAGATCCCCTTACTCAGAATTCAGTTTATAAAGGACATTCAGCGTCTTCTTCTGAAATGGGGAAAGTCTCATATTCTGAGTCTGACCCTGTGATACATGAAACAAGTTACAATGAAAACCAACCATTTTCAGCAATGTTTAGGGGAGAGAATTCTGACCCAAAATTAGACCTTACCCTCCAACATGTTCACACCCTAGACCAACCATTCTCATGCTCTGAATGTGGGAAACATTTTACAGACAGTATTACTCTTAAAAAGCATCAAAGGATTCACATCGGAAACACACAGTTTAAATGCACTGAATGTGGGAAATGTTTTATCAGCTTCTCAAATCTTTCACAACATAAAAGGATTCACACTGGAGAAAAACCATTTGTTTGTACTGAATGTGGGAAATGTTTTACCTTTTCCTCAAATCTTGTAATACATAAAAGGATTCACACTGGAGAAAAACCATTTAAATGTGATGAATGTGGAAAATGTTTTACCCAGGCCTCATCTCTTGCAAAACATGTAAGGATTCACACTGGAGAAAAACTATTTAAATGTGATGAATGTGGAAAATGCTTTACCCAGGCCTCATCTCTTGCAACACATGTAAGGATTCACACTGGAGAAAAACTATTTAAATGTGATGAATGTGGAAAATGCTTTACCCAGGCCTCATCTCTTGCAAAACATGTAAGGATTCATACTGGAGAAACACCATTTAAATGTGATGAATGTGGGAAATGTTTTAACCAGGCTGCAGGTCTTGCAACACATGTAAGGATTCACACAGGAGAAAAACCATTTATTTGTACTGAATGTGGAAAATGTTTTACCTCATTCTCATATCTTGCAAAACATAAAAGGATTCACACAGGAGAAAAACCATTTATTTGTACTGAATGTGGAAAATGTTTTACCTCATCCTCAAATCTTGCAAAACATAAAAGGATTCATACTGGAGAAAAAAAAATTAAATGTGATGAATGTGGGAAATGTTTTAACCAGGCTTCAGGTCTTGCAACCCATGTAAGGATTCACACAGGAGAAAAACCATTTATTTGTACTGAATGTGGAAAATGTTTTACCTCGTCCTCATCTCTTGCAAAACATAAAAGGATTCATACTGGAGAAAAACCATTTAAATGTGATGAATGTAGAAAATGCTTTACCCAGGCCTCATCTCTTGCACATCATATAAGGATTCACACAGGAGAAAAACCATTTATTTGTACTGAATGTGGAAAATGTTTTACCTCGTCCTCATATCTTGCAAAACATAAAAGGATTCATACTGGAGAAAAAACATTTAAATGTGATGAATGTGGGAAATGGTTTACCCGGGCCTCAAATCTTGCAAAACATAAAAGGATTCACACAGGAGAAAAACCATTTAAATGTGATGAATGTGGGAAATGGTTTACCCAGGCCTCATCTCTTGCAAAACATAAAAGGATTCACACAGGAGAAAAACCATTTAAATGTGATGAATGTGGGAAATGCTTTACCCAGGCCTCACATCTTGCAAGACATAAAATGACTCACACAGTATAAAAACCTAACTGCTTAGATTCATTGTTTTGTAATGGAAATTGTTTTACCTGCTGGACTTTTCTTATTGAGCATGTGAGGACTCATAAGGTGAAAAGCATTTATAAATAGTTACAGGTGCTTATACAACGCCAACAGATTCTGTAGCTCTTCACCCTGAGGAAGCACAAACAGGTGATGTAATAGTTAATAAAACATAAGGAACAGACGCCCCCTGCCCGTAGGATAATGGTGCTGCTCAGTGGTGTATTTAGGTTTTGTGCTGCCCTAGGCCTGACTAAACTTGTGCACCCCCTAATTTAAATTTGAGGCACCCCTTCCTGTCAAGGGCACACCTCTTCCTGGTTAGAGCGCTGCCTTTTCCTCTCTTTATATTAAAAGTGGATACCAAGTGCCTACTTGTATATTTTGTATACCATTTCAAATGTATCTATTGAGATAAATAAAATTATGAAATGTTTAAATTCAAGCATTTTTACAAAGAACAGCCACGCATGTCAAGTATACTGGATCACAGCCGCTCTAATTGGTTGAACAATAAAATCCACAGAAACGTGCACTGCATATGAGCGTATCACAGAGCTGCACAGCAATAAAACCCACAGAAATGGGCACTGTGTATGAGCATATCAGAGCTGCACAGCAATAAAACTCACAGTAATGTGCAGTGTGTATGAGTGTATCCCAGAACTCCAGGGCAATAAAACTCACAGTAATATGCAGTGTGTATCACAGAATCCACAGCAATAAAGTCCCAGCAATGCAATGTTTGGTGTGTGTCAGCGTATCAGAATCCGCAGCAATAAAAATTCCAGCAATGCAATGTGCAGTGTGTATGAGTGTATCAGAATCCACAGCAATAAAACTCCCAGTAATGCAATGTGCAGTGTGTATGAGTGCATCAGAATCCACTGCAATAAAACTCCCAGCAATGCAATTTGTGGTGTGTGTCAGCGTATCAGAATCCACAGCAATAAAACTCCCAGCAATGCAATGTGTGGTGTGTATGAGTGCATCAGAATCCACTGCAATAAAACTCCCAGCAAACCGAGTGTATATGAGCACACAGCAATTATTTATTCTACATTTACTGGCCTCTGTCCGCGTTAGGGCTGTGTGCAGAGTCAGCAGGGACTCAGCAGGCCACGTTAGGATCGCGGCTGTGCCTGTGCGTGGAGCCATCTTGTCAGCAGTGGGGTGCCACTGCCTGAGGGTGCACCGTGGCTTTGATTCCCTTCCCGGTGGGTGTTCAGTACAAAATAGAGTGACAGTCCAGGTTAACGAAAGGGTGGGCAGCTGCGTGCGTGTCACGTGGTTCAGCCAGTCTGGTGGTACTGAGACTCAGTACCACCTGATTGGCCGGACCGAGTGTGACCTGCTCGCACGCAGCCTCACCAGGAGCCAGGCAGCTCAATGACAAATTTCTATCACTGCAGTGCTGGTTAAGGAAAGGTCCACTTTAAACAGTAGTAAGCAGACAGGGCTTCATATTCTGCTGATATCCCCCCCCCTTTACCTGCCGTTTACTGTAATCTTCTCTGCACACGAATCACATCCCCCTCCCCTCTCCTAGAGCTGCTGTGGGGCAGGGTAGGAGCTATGGAGGGAGGAGAGGGGCATTTTTATTCTATTCGATTTTATTCCGTATGCAATCGCCCAGCTCCGCTGCTCGTTGTTTGAAAACACAGCTCAAAGCTGACACACAGTGACAGTGGCACCTCCTACTACCCCCTAATGACACCCCAATAATCACTGGTACCTGGGTCAGCCTGCCCTCCGCCATTCCCCTAAGTACACCACTGCTCTGGAGATATGCTCACAAGTTTGGCGAACTGCCAGCAAGTACAGTGCTGTTTGAAGGTAGTGCAAATCCCCATAGAGAAGTAATGGTTAATCCATTCAGAGAACACCAAACAGCAGAGAAATGGCAGTGAAATGCCCTGATGTTCAGTGGTTTCAATCAGCAGGTTTATTCAGGTGAACCCCATAGGTTTCAATGTTAAAAATATTCCCGTTTTTATGCAATATCTAATAAACCATTTATTATTTTAATCTGCAGTAAAAAGTATTTATGTATTGATCTTTTTTAGTACCTTTTAGTAATTTTTCAGATTTTTTTGTCAAATCCCCCCCCCCTTTTTTAGATAGCGGTTCTTCTTTTTTCTGTAACAAAACTTTTTATTATCAATCATAGGATCTTCTATGTAAATTCCAGACATTTTCGTTCAGTAGTTCTTTTGAAAACAGCAGGCCATGGGTTTGCGGTGGCAGCATACAGCGGCAGACTCCATGCACTTTGGGGACCCTGCGGTGAATGGTGAATTCACTGCAGGGTGGGGAAATTTTATTCCCCCGAAGTGTAGGGAACTACAGAACACCAAAATGTTGGCGTCATTTTGGAGCTCTGTGAGTAACCCATTTAGTGGTGAGGGTTTTTTTTGCCCCCTGAAAAGTGAAAGCCTAGGCCTTGCCTACCCAGAACATACTTGAAAATTAGTGAGATCTCAATGTATCCTTCCTGGTAAAATACTTTGCAAAAATAAAAAAAAATTATATATATATATATTTTTTTAGGGGTGGGGCCACCCGGTGCGGGCCGCCGCCCCCTGGAAAGTGCCACCCTAGGCCTAGATCTTGTTGGCCTAGGCCAAAATACACCACTGGTCCTGATGAAACAACCCTTAATACAAGTGCTCAACCAGACATCCAATGAGTTTATAATCTAAGGGACTGAGGTAAGCGAAACAGAAGGGAGCAGATGGAGGGTGGAGATAATTACTAGGGATGAGCCGAACACCCCCGAGTTCGGTTCGTATTCGAACCCGAACTTTCCAAATGTTCGAATCCGAACTCGAACCCGAACTCGAACTCAATACAAGTCAATGGGGCTGAAAATTCGGTTTTTAGAATGCCCTCCAAGAGGGCATATATGCTAGATATTTGCCATAAAAGGTGTATGGGGGTCCGGGTAGTGCCCTAGGGGACAGGAAACAAGGACAAAAAGTTTTAAAAAAAGTTTTTAAAGGGACTGAGTTTTCCATGAAATAAGGGTTAAAAATAAAAACGAAAAATTCCTTCAAATATCGTGCCTAGGAGGTCCCCATAACCTGCCCGTGAAGTGGCGGATTTCTAAGATGTATAGAAACACTTAGGCTAGGGTCAGATGAGCGCATTTTGTACGGACTGTGCGTCCGTGCAGTACGGACGTACTTACTGACTGACGACAAGGTAGTGGCCACACAGTCGGTTTTTTTCACTGACGTATTTTTTGACTGATGTAGCAGGGAAAATAAATTACAATGAAAGAACATTCTGTCCGTCAAAAATGCTGGACGTATAAATGCAGTCCGTCTGACCTTGTTGCATCACTCACACACAAAGCTATGTGGACATTGTGGACGTGGCGCACTTTGCACGTCCGTTCTAGCAGTATTACGTTCTTGCCTAACCTGCGTCCGTTTGCAGCGTTCGTCAGCCCCCGCACTTCTGTGCGGACGTACTTCGTGTGTGGGGCTCCATTTAACACAATCGTATGCTATCACGGACTTATGTGCGGGCAACACGGTTGTTAAGTAGAAAAAAATAGAACATGCAGTACAATACAACCTTATAGATGGTCAAATAAGTATGTTTGCTGATACAGGATCTTCAAAGAAGTACAAAGCCTCTAGAATCAGAGCATACACAAGAACATAACGTAATACTGTCAAAAATTTAATAAAACACAAAACCACAGAAAGGAAGCCACTCACAAAATTAGTGGCACACAATGGATAAAATGTGTGCAACAGCACATATTTAAACAATTCGTTCGGATAGTCACCACAGCCGGAAAGACATCGTCCTTAAAGCGTAATTTTCTGCAGGAGAGCCTGGCCAGGATACCACTCCGTGCTGAGAAGTCCAAGTCGCAGATGGAGCCACAGTCCTTCAGAACAACCAATTGGGGAACCGAAGACCTGGAGACATCCGAAATGAATGATGGACGATCCGACTCACGGACGAATAATGGACGATCCGGCGGGCGAACGAACGAAAAATAAACGAAACGAGCAAGTCAGTTCGACGCGTTTCGTCCTCTGACTTATTCATGAACTCATTAACACAGTATTACGCTATGTTCTTGTGTATGCTCTGATTCTAGAGGCTTTGTACTTCTTTGAAGATCCTGTATCAGCAAACATACTTATTTGACCATCTATAAGGTTGTATTGTACTGCATGTTCTATTTTTTTCTATATGTCTATATTCTAGCACGTTGGTGGAGAGTGCTGTGAACTGCAGTTTCTATTCCTCTTGGGGATACATCTTCACACCCTGTTTAGTGTTAACACGGTTGTTAACACTGCGTTCGTCTGAACCCAGCCTTAAAAACCCAAAAATTACGTTTCAAATGACGGTAAATGCTTTTCCTTTAATCTATCCATAAACAACTGCTTGGGGCGGCAGTCTGTAAGAAAAGAGGAGACATTTTCGGACACGTAGAAAAGTTTAGTAATTTTTTGGCTAAATTATTGTAGCGCTCACTCCCAGAGGAGCCGCTGAATTTAAACCTCGGGTCAGTCTCCCCGCACTAGGGAATAAATATACACCAGCACTGTTGTGGATTTTATAATTTATATAGTTTACTGATCTCAAATAAACTGGCATATATAGAGCAGCACGGTATACATACAGTTGTGTTCAAAATTATTCAACCCCCAATGCTGTAAAGGGTTTTAGGGAATATAGTGTACATTTGTAATTGTATTCAGAATGAAATCCTACAAGGACTTTTTAAAGAACCATATGCAACTAAAATGACATCAATTGGTTTTGTAATACAGTAGTAAATGTTTCCTTTGTGAATTCTTCATTGACACAATTATTCAACCCCTTAAAGACTACCACTCTGAAGAACAGAGGTTCATTCAAGTGTTTTCAATCAGGTATTGAAAACACCTGTGGATGTCACGGAGCAGCAATAAAGCATAATAAGCACCAATTAGGCAGCTTTAAAATGACTGTGATACTCAGCTCCTTCTAGACATTTACTGGTGTGGTTACAAACATGGTGAAGTCAAGAGAATGGTCCAGGAAGACAAGAGAAGAGGTGATTACTCTTCACAGGAAGGGCAATGGCTATAAGAAGATTGCAAAGATGTTAAACATACCAAGAGAGACCATAGGAAGCATCATTCGCAAATTCAAGGCAAAGGGCACTGTTGAAACGCTACCTGGTCGTGGCAGAAAGAAGATGCTGACTTTGACTGCTGTGCGCTACCTGAAGCGTAGAGTGGAGAAAAGTCCCCGTGTGACTGCTGAGGAACTGAGAAAAGATTTGTCAGATGTGGGTACTGACGTTTCAGCTCAGACAATACGGCGCACACTGCGTAATGAAGGCCTCCATGCCAGAACTCCCAGGCGCACCCCCTTGCTGTCTCCAAAGAATAAGAAGAGTCGACTGCAGTATGCCAAAAGTCATGTGGACAAACCACAGAAGTTTTGGGAAAGTGTTCTGTGGACTGATGAAACAAAATTAGAACTGTTTGGGCCCATGGATCAATGCTATGTTTGGAGGAGGAAGAACAAGGCCTATGAAAAACGAACACCTTGCCTACTGTGAAGCATGGCGGGGAGTCAATCATGCTTTGGGGCTGTTTTGCTTCTGCAGGTACAGGGAAGCTTCAGCGTGTGCAAGGTACCAAGAATTCTCTTCAGTACCAGAAGATATTGGATGACAATGTGATGCAGTCCGTCACAAACCTGAGGCTTGGGAGACGTTGGACCTTTCAACAGGACAATGATCCCAAGCATACCTCCAAGTCCGCTAGAGCATGGTTGCAGATTAAAGGCTGGAACATTTTGGAGTGGCCATCGCAGTCACCTGACTTAAATCCGATTGAGAACCTCTGGTGGGACTTAAAGAAAGCAGTTGCAGTGCGCAAGCCTAAGAATGTGACTGAACTGGAGGCTTTTGCCCATGACTAATGGGCGAAGATACCCGTAGATCGCTGCAAGACACTTGTGTCAAGCTATGCTTCACGTTTAAAAGCTGTTATAACTGTAAAAGGATGTTGTACTAAGTACTAAGATTGAATGTCACTTGGGGGTTGAATAAAACTGATAATGATGTGAGCACAGAAAAGACATTTGTGGTTATTTCATTATAAATGTTATGTTATATTTGTCTGACCTACACGTGCCTCTTTGATTTAATTGTAAGCAAGATGACTGAATGATCAAAATCAATGTCAAACTGGCCAAAACACTCAATTACAGTGGGGGTTGAATAATTTTGAACACAACTGTACATACAATCAGGTCCAGAAATATTGGGACATCGACACAATTCTAACATCTTTGGCTCTATACACCACCACAATGGAGTTGGAATGAAACAAACACAATGTGCTGTAACTGGCCAAAACACTCAATTTCAGTGGGGGTTGAATAAATTTGAACACAACTGTATATATTTACAGAAGTTCGTAATGCGAGAAACGCGCAGCCGAAAAGAAAAAAAGAATGTTAACCCCTTCATTGCTGAAATGTAAGTCCCTTACAGGTTGTGTCCCAAGAAGGTGTACGTGTATGCGTGTGTTGGTACCCGGGTACTAGATTCAACTGGCCAGTGAATAAAACAAACAAATCTTCGACTAGTCAAGTTGGGGCCCTGTGGAATTAAACAATGCTGCAGCGTGCGTTTCTTTATTTTACTACTGCGGCCTGGGAGGCCTCCTGGGAACCCCCGCTGGTCAGGTGCCAATGCTGCCACGGCCAGGCGGATCTACTCTTCTGCCCAAGTGTCTACAGGAATATCCATTACTACACTCAACTCTAACTGGCCACCCTGTGCTTTACACCACTCTTCTGCTTCGTCTGGATCCATATTTAACCCTTTAAATGCGTTTTTTCCAGAGACTGAATCCCGGAAATGAACCCCCACGTGTAGCGCCCAATCTCCGGAGGAGCCGCTGAATTTAAACATCGGGTCAGTCTCCCCGCACTAGGGATAAAAAATATACACCAGCACTGTTGTGGATTTTATAACTAATGTAGTTTACTTATCTCAAATAAACTGGCATATATAGAGCAGCACGGTATACATATATATTTACAGAAGTTCGGAATGCGAGAAACACGCAGCCGAAAAGAAAAAAGAATGTTAACCCCTTCGTTGCTGAAATGTGAGTCCCGTACAGGTTGTGTCCCAAGAAGGTGTGCGTGTATGCGTGTGTTGGTACCCGGGTACTAGATTCAGAAATTTTAAATGATTATTTTTCTTCAGTATTTATCAAAGAGAAACCTATAACAGGAGACATGCAATTCATTAATAAAAACTTACTAATACAAAGTGACTGGTTGACTCAGGACAAGGTTTTGCAGAAATTAAACAATGTGAATGTGAATAAAGCCCCAGGGCCAGATGGAATTCACCCGCGAGTACTGAGAGAGCTATGTGTTGAAATATGTAAACCTCTGTTAATCTTTCAAGATTCTTTTCTTTCAGGAATAGTACCAGAGGATTGGAGAAAAGCTGACGTGGTCCCTATATTTAAGAAAGGTTTAAAATTTGTGCCTGGGAATTATAGACCTGTGAGCTTAACATCTGTGGCTGGGAAAGTATTTGAGGGGTTACTAAGGGATAATATTCAGGAATTTATTGGGAGGTATAGTGTTATTGGCAAAAATCAGCATGGTTTCATGAAACACAGATCATGTCAGACTAACCTAATTACGTTCTATGAGGAAGTAAGTAGAAGTATAGATCAGGGGGTCGCAGTGGATGTGATTTACTTAGATTTTGCCAAAGCTTTCGACACAGTTCCACACAAAAGGTTACTATTTAAATTAAGAAAAATTGGTCTAGATGAAAATACTTGTTCTTGGATAGAAAACTGGCTAAAAAGATAGGGTACAGAGAGTGGTCATAAATGGTACATTTTCAAGATGGACACCAGTGGTAAGGTGGTGTCCCTCAGGGGTCTGTTATAGGACCAATACTATTCAATTTATTTATAAATGACCTTGAGATAGGCATTGAAAGTCATGTATCAGTGTTTGCAGATGACACAAAACTAGGAAAAGTAATACAATGTGAGCAGGATGTTACTTCGCTGCAGAGGGATTTAGATAGATTGGGGGACTGGGCACTTAAATGGCAGATGAAATTTAATCTAGATAAATGCAAAGTTATGCACTTTGGAGTGAAGAACACACAAGTAATTTATACCCTAAATGGTACGGAGTTAGGGAAATCCAAGCAGGAGAAGGATTTGGGAATAATCATAGACTTCAAACTAAGTAACAATGTGCAATGTCAAACAGCAGCCGCCAAGGCCAGCAAAGTACTGGCATGCATTAAAAGGGGAGTTCACTCACGGGATGAAAACATAATTTTGCCTCTATATAAATCAATGGTCAGGCCGCACCTTGAATATGCCATGCAATTTTGGGCACCGGTCATAAAAAAAGATATTATAGCGCTAGAAAAAGTGCAGAGACGGGCAACTAAATTAATAAGGGGAATGGAAGGGTTAAGTTATGAGGAAAGACTAACAAGCTTAAACCTGTTTAGTTTAGAGAAATGGCACCTTAGAGGGGATCTGATAACCTTATATAAATATATACGGGGCCATTATCAACCATTGTCTGATAACCTATTCATTAACAGGTCTATACACAGGACAAGGGGTCATCCATTTAGACTGGAAGAAAGAAAATTTAGCTTAAAGCATAGGAAGGGTTATTTTACGGTGAGAACAATAAAGCTGTGGAATTCTCTGCCTGTTGAGGTGGTTGGGTCAGAGTCTGTACAGACTTTTAAAAAACGACTGGATGCTTCCTGCAGACACAGAATATTAAGGGTTATATAATATTTATATGTGGGTAAAAGCCTCTTGATCCAAGGAGAAATCTGCCATTCTGGGGTCAAGAAGGAATTTTTTCCCAGTATGTTGCATATTGGCAAGCATTTCAGACTGGGTTTTTTGCCTTCTTTTGGATCAACAGCAGTAGGTTATGTGGGAGAGGCTGAACCCGATGGACGCATGTCTTTTTTCAGCCTATATAACTATGTAACTATGTAACTGGCCAGTGAATAAAACAAACAAATCTTCAACTAGTCAAGTTGGGGCCCTGTGGAATTAAACAATGCTGCAATGTGCGTTTCTTTATTTTACTACTGCGGCCTGGGAGGCCTCTCACCCATCCGATAGGTAATCTGTTCAGGACCCGATCAAGGATTTCTCTCCGCTGTTTACTGGGACTCTGTGCCACCGGATCCGCTCCCTGTTTGTCCGATCTCCACACTGCGTACAACGGTTTAGGCTAGGGTCAAACGAAAGCATTTTTACACGCGAACGTAAAAAAGTGCGTCCGAACGAATTGACGTATTTTTTCACGGAGTGCGCGAAAACGGTCAGACGATGCGCATTTTTCGTGCGTGATTTTTTCGGATCGTCAATAAAACTCTTTTTGCGTCTGGACGTTATGTAGGCTGGACATTAGCAGTGTCTGACATCTCCTAATCACGCAAACACGCCGCTATGCTGCAGCAGCGCACTCAGTACGTCAGTACTAGCGGTTCGGCGTTCTCGAAAAAATGCGTTCATTTTCCACTTGCGTTGCGCGGCCGGACTTTCGTGCGACCGTACTTCGTATATTGGCCGTCATTGCCCGTCATTTGCTGCTAGTGCGGCCGTAATTATGTGCGCCAGAACGCACGTTAAAAGTGCGCTGGTCTGACCCCAGCCTTACTGCCCGCAGTCCCAATGGATCATCGCAGTCTCCTTACACTGGGTCCAGCAGGAACCAGCTTCTTGTCCTCAGACCTCCCAGCTTGGTATAGACAGATCTCCGCAGGGTCACTGTCCCGATCCCCAGCACCAGCGAGGTATCCCCTGCGCTCTGGCCTGGTCACGGATCCTTAACAGCTCTGCCTGCGTCCTTCTCCTTTCAGCTCCCAGCTCACTCTGAGCATGCTTTCCACGAGGCTGCTGATGCCTTTCCTTTCCTACACACCACTTCCTGTCCTCACGCAAAGCATCATGGAAAATGTAGTTCAGTGCTTTCCTTGCTTGTCCAGCATAATCTTACCATGGTCTCTGTCTCCCTCTGGTGGCCATAATTAAATGCAGCAGAACACAGTCTTTAAAGCAGCGCTACATTATTGTGACACTTATGCAGGCTTTGGGTGAAAGTAACAATAGGTGCTTTAAAATTAGGCCTTTAGCGTCGGTAACAGTGCCGTCACACAGTAACCCCTCTGAGGATATGAATCCGATACAGGCGTCAGTGGCAGTGCACCCAAATATTTTGCTTTTGGTGCCAGGCCTGCAAGTACTATCATACAGTAGCCCCTCTATAGTATTGTGGAAGAATGCAGGGGTGGACCGTGCGGTCCTATATTAAAAAGATATGTATCTGTTAAAGGTGTCAGTGCACCCAGATATTGTGCTTTTGGTGCCAGGCCTGCAAGTACTATCATAAAGTAGCCCCTCTATAGTATTGTGGAAGAATGCAGGGGTGGACCGTGCGGTCCTATATTAAAAAGATATGCATCTGTTAAAGGTGTCAGTGCACCCAGATATTGTGCTTTTGGTGCCAGACTGCTAGGCAGTGGCGTAGCGTGGGTTGTCAGCACCCGGGGCAAGGCAAGATTTGCGCCCCCCCCAAACCTGTGGACACATTGGCACGCCCTGATTCCCTTCCACCCACCAGTAAAGTGTATGTATGTGAGGTGGTGTGCACTGACTGCAGGGTTATTCTCCTATTTCTATGTATTCGTGCATGCCCCCAGGCTTTGCCCTGGGCAGTCTGCTTGAACATCACAGCAATAAAAGTCACAGTAATGTGCGGTGCATATGAGCACATCACAGAGCTCCACAGCAATAAGATGCACGGTAATATGCAGTGTATATGAGCGTATCACAAAGCTGCGTAGAAACAAAACTCAGCAATATGCTATGTATATGAGCGTATCACAAAGTTGCGTAGAAATAAAACTCCTAGCAATATGCTGTGTGTATGAGCGTATCACAGAGCTGCGTAGAAATAAAACTCCTAGCAATATGCTGTGTGTATGAGCGTATCACAGAGCTGCGTAGAAATAAAACTCCTAGCAATATGCTGTGTGTATGAGCGTATCACAGAGCTGCATAGAAATAAAACTCATAGCAATATGCTGTGTGTATGAGCGTATCACAGAGCTGTGTAGAAATAAAACTCCTAGCAATATGCTGTGTGTATGAGCGTATCACAGAGCTGCATAGAAATAAAACTCATAGCAATATGCTGTGTGTATGAGCGTATCACAGAGCTGCATAGAAATAAAACTCATAGCAATATGCTGTGTGTATGAGCGTATCACAGAGCTGTGTAGAAATAAAACTCCTAGCAATATGCTGTGTGTATGAGCGTATCACAGAGCTGCATAGAAATAAAACTCATAGCAATATGCTGTGTGTATGAGCGTATCACAGAGCTGTGTAGAAATAAAACTCATAGCAATATGCTGTGTGTATGAGCGTATCACAGAGCTGGTTGGGAATAAAAATAAAATAATAATAAATTAATATAAAATATATTTAAAATTAAAATATTCAAGTAATTACACAACACAATCGATTAAATTATTTATTATAATAAATTATATATATTAAAATTATAGAATCCAGATCTCCACACTCCATCTCTGCTGTATCTATTGCTCCAGTGCTGGGAACTGGCTGCTCACATAGAAATATTCCCGATATCATTCAGGATACCAGTCGCCGTGTGGCGGGATATCGGGAATATTTATATATTAAAATTATATATTAATAGTCTATAAATAAAGTACATTACATTTAAATATTAAAATAAATAAATGTAATATTATATTAAAACGTATTAAATTACAGATTAAAATAAATACATTATATCTTAATATATTAATATAATTATACAAAATTTCAAAACAAAATATATATATTTCTAATTATTACTAGTAATGAGCCCCTGTGCATGCTGTGAGCGCCAGGTGGGGGACAGGGTGACAGGAGAGTGTGAGGAAGCGCTGGGTAAGGCCCCCGGCACACGAGCGTATTTACGGCTCATGTGCGCCCGCACTTCCCTGCGTCCATGCGTTTTTGACGGGGAAAGCCCTCCACCGGACCTTAAAAAGCCCTCCCCGTCAAAAAGCTAAATGGACGCTGACAGGATTCAAAACGCGATTCTCCATAGGAGGATCGCGCTTTGTACGCTGAGCGCAGAGAGTGGAAGGAACGCCCACTTTCACGGACGTTCCTTCCTCTCTCTTAACGCTCGTGTGCCGGGGGCCTTAGGAAGCAGCTTGTTCTCATGCTGCGCAGTGCTGTCTGTGTTCAGTCCAATGCCCGGTACCTCAGTTTTTGATTGGGACCCCCACTGCCAGACCCTGAGTCCACTGCCAGACCCTGAGCCCAGTGCCAGCTCCTTCATCTCCACTGTCTGGAGCAAATAGCCAGTCCCTGTGTCTCCTGTCCCTCAATCATCCAATCATCCCATGTTTCAAAAAAAGCAAGCCTGATTTCTCTGAGGCAGTTCATGTCCCCCCTCCATTTTACTCACTGTCTTGGCTGTCATGATGGGGCTCGTGCTGTGTCTGCAGCCTATGACAGACTCCTCCTTCACACTCTGTGTGCAGAGGCCATGCAGTCACACCGGGAAGAGGATGGAAGTGGGGGAGGAGCCATACACGTGAGCTGCCTGCACTCAGCTTGTGTGACCTCATGACCAGGAGGCTGCAGGCAGCTCCTCCCCCTCTTAGTCTCCTACAATCCCTTAGAACTCTGGAGCAGCACACGGAGGGAGTCGAGCCACACCCCCTCCCTCTCTCTGCCGCCGCCGCCGCGCTGGAGTCTGAGTGCAGGCGCTCGCCCAGACATAAAGTAAAAAAAATAAATAAAAAATCGGAAAAAAAACGCTGGACTTCAAGCCTGCGGTACCTGGACATTATTAGGGGCGCAAATTTCTTTTGAAATTTTGCGCCCCTAAGTAAATTGCGCCCGGGGCCATGGCCCCCCTGGCCCCCCCCCACGCTACGCCACTGCTGCTAGGCCAGCATGTACTATCATACAGTAACCCCTCTGTGGTATTGTGGAAGAATGCAGGGGTGGACCTTGCTGTCCTATATTAAAAAGATATGCATCTGTTAAAGGCAGCAGTGCACCCAGATATTGTGCTTTTGGTGCCAGGCCAGCAAGTGCATTCATACAGTAACCCCTCTGTAGTATTGTGGAAGAATGCAGGGGTGGACCTTGCGGTCCTATATTAAAAAGATATGCATCTGATAATGGGCGTCAGTGCACCCAGATATTGTGCTTTTGGTGCCAGACTGCAAGGCCAGCAAGTACTATCATACAGTAACCCCTCTGTGGTATTGTGGAAGAATGCAGGGGTGGACCTTGCGGTACTATATTAAAAAGATATGCATCTGGTAATGGGCGTCAGTGCACCCAGATATTGTGCTTTTGGTGCCAAGCCAGCAAGTGCATTCATACAGTAACCCCCTCTGTGGTATTGTGGAGGAGTGCAGGGTTGGACCCTGCGGTTCAAAAAATTAAAATGATATAAATGTGGCACAGGCGTCAGTGCAGCCAAATATTGTGCCTTTCATGGCAGCAAGTGCCTTCACACCGTAACCCTTTTGTGGTATTGTGGAAGAGTTCAGTGCTGGAAGTTTTGTGAATGCAGAAGACATCCCGATTTATTCAGTTACGTCAGCATCAGGGGATTGATAACTGCTGATCCAGGACTGATTCATTTTTATAAATGTCAGACGGTCTACAGAGTCGGTGGACAGACGCACTCTTTTGTCTGTGACAAAACCTCCAGCGGCACTGAACGTCCTTTCAGAAAGCACACTAGATGAAGGGCAACCTAGTAGCTGCATAGCATATTGGCTAAGTTCTGGCCAGTGATCCAATCTCAATACTCAGTAAGCCAGTGGATCATCTGCTGGAAAGGTATCCAGGTCTGCCCTTGCCCATAGGTAGTCCTGCGCCATATGGTGAAGACGCTGGCAATGGGTGCCTACATTTGACGTCCCTGGGCGTCGTGGACTAAAATTTTTTAAAAATGCATCAGTCAAGCGGCCCTGGCCTTCGCCAATATTCCTCTGATCATCCGCAGCCTCAGAAGCACGTGTGTCAGCACTTGGTAACCTACCAGTGCCTGGAAAGGTGTTACACAAGTGTCGCTTTAGAGCGTCCTCAAGTTTTTTCATCCTGTGCTCCCTCTGTGTGGGCAGGATGAGCGCTGCAACTTTACCCTTGTATCGTCGATCAAGAAGTGTTGCCAACCAGTAATGATCCCTCTCCTTGATAGCACAAATCCTGGGGTCCTTTAGCAGGCTTTGCATTATAAGGGAGCCCATGCAGCGTAGGTTGGAGGTGGCATTAGCTTCTGAGTCTTCCTGGTCAATGAGGATGACCGTATAGTGCACTTGCTCCTCCCAGCCATGCACTAGCCCTTGTGTTTCTGGGCACACGAAACCCTCCCTTGAGGAATTCCCCACCTTCAATGCCCCTACTACTTAAATATTCCTCCTCCTCTTCCTGTCTGATCTGAGTAGGACTCGCTGGAATGCTGTCTGCGGAAAGACTGGGGCCTTGAGAGCTAGCGAAGGCCTCCTCTTCCTCCCGCTGCTCTGCCTCTAGAGCCACATCTATAATTCCCCACAGAGTGTGCTCCAGCAGGAACACTAAAGGAATTGTGTCACTGATGCATGCACTGTCCCTGCTCACCATCCTCGTTGCCTCCTCAAATGGTGACAGTACAGTGCATGCATCCTTGATCATCAGCCACTGCGGGGGGGGGGGAACAGGTTGACCTGAACCTGTACTTGTGCCATACTCACACAGGTACTCGTTGATGGCCCTCTGCTGCTTGTGCAGACGCTGCAGCATTGCTAATGTCGAGTTCCACCTGGTGGGCATGTCACAGATCAGACAGTTTGTGGGAAGGTGGAAGTCTCTTTGAATTTCTGCCAGGCGAATGCTTGCTGGAAATGACCATCTGAAGTGGCTGCAGACTTTTCTGGCCTGGCTGAGAAGCTCTGCCAGCCCTGGGTACTTGGTTAGGAAACGCTGTACCACTAGATTTAGGACGTGTGTACCACTAGATTTAGGACGTGTGCTAGGCATGGTACATGCGTCAATTTACCCTTGCATAGGGTGGAGAGAAGGTTGCTGCCATTATCACAGACGATCATACCCAGCTGAAGCTGGCGTGGTGTTAACCATCTCTGCACCTGGCCCTGCAGAGCTGACAGAATTTCTGGCCCGGTGTGGCTCCTGTCCCCTAAACAAACCAGCTCAAGCACAGTATGGCTTCTTTTTGCTTGAGCCATTGCGTAGACCCTGTCAGGCGTCGGTCTAACTGCCCCTTCGCCAGAGACACAGAAGTAAGGATGAGCTGTTCGGTTCGGACGGTTCGGAGTTCGGCCCGAACTTTGGTTGTTCAAAAGTTCGCGAACTTCGAACTTTTTGGGTGTGTTCGAGTTCGAAAAAAAAAAGAAATTTTGAAAAAAGTATAGAAAATGCTTAAAAAAATACAAAAAAATCTAGAAATAAAGAGACTCTTTACTGCAGAATATTATAAGCAACGGTTTATTAGATATTGAATTAAAAACTAATGTGTACGTGCAAAGATTCTCAACTCTAAATGACCTCTGTTCACAAATGGGCATAAACACCAGGTGTTTTTAGTCTGTTCTAATGAATTTGATACTTTGTATGTATGTAGACTATACTGAGGGGTGTGGTGTCTGCTTTTGAGAAGTGTTAATTTCTCTCCTCTAATATGCTGCCTTTCTAATGAGACCAAACACGATCATGTAGAAAAAATACAAAATTTCCTCATTTCCCGCTTTTAACATCTAAAGCAATGTTATTTCTCACCTCGGGATTAAACATTCACAGGGTTATTCAGAGAGCAGTGAAAATCAGGAGAATAACTGGAGAAGTGAAAATTCTAGGTCAAAATAGCCAAACCAGAAAAATTCTCCCATTTATCTCACTCTCCAAATTGGCTATTTGGTCTAGATTGTTCTCTTCTCCTGCCAGTTCTCCTGGCTTTCACCTCTCTCTCAGGGTTGTTCAGAGAAAGGTGAAAACCTGGAGAATGGCAGGAAAAGAGAACAATCTGGACCAAATAGCCGATTTGGAAAGTGAGATAAGGCTAGGGTCAGACAAACGCATTTTTCGCAGCGACCGTCAAAAAGTGCATCCAAACGCATTGCCGTATTTTTTCACGGAATGCGCGAAAACGGTCATACGATGCGCATTTTTGTGCGTGATTTTTTACGAATCCAAACCAGGAAACTTTGGGTGTCTGGACGTTATGTTGGCCGGACATGAGCAGGGTCTGACGTCTCCAAATCACGCACTCACGCCGCTAGTGGACGCAGCGCACTCTGTACGTCCTTAATAGCGGTTCTGCGTTCTCGAAAAAATGCTTTCATTTTCCACTTGCGTTGCGCAGCCGGATTTTCGTGCGACCATACTTCATATATTGGCCGTCATTGCCCGTCATTTGCTGCAAGTGCGGCCGTGATTAAGTGCGGCTAAATGCACGTTAAAAATTTGCTAGTCCGACCCTAGCCTAAAGGGGAGAATTTTTCTGGTTTGGCTATTTTGACCTAGAATTTTCCATTCTCCAGTCATTCTCCTGCTCTTCACCGCTCTCTGAATAACCCTGACAGGGTTATTCAGAGAAAGGTGAAACTCAGGAGAATGACTGAAGAGAAAATTCTAGGTCAAAATAGCCAAACCAGAAAAATTTATCATTTATCTCACTTTCCAAATCGGCTATTTGGTCTAGAATTTTCCATTCTCCAGTCATTCTCCTGCTTTTCACCGCCAAAAAATCAGTAAACTTTTTCTGCGTGTCCGAAAATGTCTCCTCTTTTCATACAGACTGCCGCTCCAAGCAGTTGTTTATGGATAGATTAAAGGAAAAGCATTTACCGTCATTTGAAATGTCATTGTTTGGTTTTTACATATTTCTGTACATCCTAGAAATCCGCCATTTCACGGGCAGGTTATGGGGACCTCCTAGGCACGATATTTGAAGGAATTTTTCGTTTTTATTTTTAACCCTTATTTCATGGAAAACTCAATGTCCCTTTAACCCCTTAGTGACCGGGCGGTTTTACACAAATCCGTCTTTTAGTGACCGCTGCTGTTTTTACGTTTCTGCGCTGTTAGTGTTTATGTGAAATTTTCCTGTTACTCGTTTTTTTCGACCCACACATATTATACACCCTTTTTCCCGCCATTAAATGGACTTTCTAAAAATACCATTATTTCCATCATATCGAATAATTTACTATAAAAAAAATATGAAATATGAGGAAACAATGGTAAAAACACACTTTTTCGTAATTTAATCCCCAAAATCTACAACCACCTAAAAAGACCCCGGCTAAATAGGTTCAAAATTTTGTCCCGAGACTAGAAATACCCAATTTTTACATGCGTTTGCTTTTTAACCCCTTCGCTGCTGAGATAGTTCACCTATGTGCGCTGCGCTCATTCTGACCATTTTGTGCTAATTATTTTTAGATGACAGCCTAGGTCCTATTTAATTAAACCCCCCCCCCAGACAAAAACAACTTTTTAAAAAAAAACATTTTTTTATTTTATTTAATTTTTTATAAAAATTTTTTAATTAAATTTTATTTATTTTTTTAAAACCAAACCTGGTCAATGTTTGGTATCATTTGAAAGACCATAATCAGGCCTTTCAAATGATGGAAAATATGACCATCTAGCTGCCATGGATCAGGAGATAAAGGGATCCTTAGGATCCCCTTATCTCTACATGGCAGCTAGAGGGTTAACTGGCCCACTGACATCCTCACACATATGGTGAGGTTGTCAGTGGGTGGGGGGGACCTGGAGGCTTGGCTGACATCCAAGATGTCAGCCCCCTCCAGGTTCGAATCGCGTTTTGGCGCCAATTGGCGTCGCAACGTGATCCGGCGGCGAAACAGTTAATGCCATACACCGCTGGAAAGGGGAGGCTCTCCCCTCTCCAGCAGTGCAAACGGCATCTCCCTAGCTTCAATGGTTGGGGAGATAGAGGGCTCCGAAGGAGCCCCCCCCCTCCCCTCCATTGAAATGAATGGGGACGCCTGCTGATGACGTCACCACGCAGCGTGGTGACGTCATCAGCCTCGCCTGCCCATGTAAATCACATGGGCAGGCTTCCTCCCTGCCAGATCGCCATGGGATCCGGCGAGGGAGGTGAGTATCGGGCGGGAGGGGGATTAGGCGCCACTGACGTACCCTGTACATCCGTGGGTCTAAGGGAGACCCAAGGACAGGACGTACAGGGTACGTCAGGGGTCCTTAAGGGGTTGAAATTTTTTTTTTTACTTTTTGTCCTTGATTCCTGTCCCCCAGGGCACTCTAAAAACCGAATTTTCAGCCCCATTGACTTGTATTGAGTTCGAGTTTGGGTTCAGATCTGAACATTTGGAAAATTCAGGTTCGGGTCCGAACTGAACTCGGGGGGTGTTCGGCTCATCCCTACACAGAAGGAGGAGGAGGAAGAGGGAGAGGTGGTGGAGCAGACAGACCTCATACAAGCAGCTTTCTGGAGGCGTGGTGGATGAACAAGCTCCAGCACAGAGCCCCGTCTTGGATCCCTCCCGGCTGCAATCAGAGTTACCCAGTGTGCCGTGAAGGAAATGTAATGACCCTGTCCATGCTTGCTGGACCACGTGTCTAAAGTCACATGCACCTTGCTGCTGACTGCCTTTCCCAATGACTCAATAACATTGTCTTCCACGTGCTGGTATAGTGCTGGAATGGCCTTGCGTGAAAAGTAATGGCATTTTGGAACCTGCCACTGTGGTACAGCACATTCAGCAAATTCACGGAAGGGAGCAGAGTCCACCAGCTGGAAAGGCAGCAGCTGCAATGCGAGTAAGTTTGCTAAGCTGGCATTTAGACGCTGTGCTTGGGGATGGTTGGGACTATATTTTTTCTTACGCTGCAGCAGCTGCAGCAACATAATCTGACTGCGTAAATCTTCAGCTGATGGGATGCTGTCACATTGTGAGGAAGGATCTGGTACATCCATTACTGTAGCATCATCCCTGTCAGTGGAGGTTGTAGGCAATGACATGGCAGGACATACAGTGGGTGTAGAGAGACAGATGAGGAGGAGGAGGACCTACGCAAAGTTTTGCGCCAACGGGATGTGTGGCAGGAGGTCATATGTCGCCTCAAGCACGTGGTACCCAAGTGTCAAGTGTCTTTCCCACACTTAAGCCTCATCTGACATAGATTACAAATAGCAACGGTGGGGTCTGCTGCACATTTCCCGTTGTAGCAGAGTTCCTGCGAGTGTGCTTTGAGACAACAGCGCTCTGCACCGGAGCAGCTCTGACATCTGATGCCGTGGACTGGCTAGTGCTACGGTTGGTCATAGAGGATGTTGTGCCTTGTGTTTGCTGTGCCTCCTCCTCCTCGCCCTCCTCACTTGATTCCTCTGTTTGATCAGGCACCCAGGTGGAGTCAGTGACCTCATCATCGTCATCACCCCCTATCTCCTCGTCACTGGAGCCAACTTGGCAGTATGCTGCAGCTGCTGGGGCAACATGAGTGCCAGTTATTTGTGTGTCATCACTGGCACCCCCTTCCTCTAGGTTGATTATACTCCCTTCCTCAACCTCAGAGATTGAATCAAAGGACTGTAGTTGCTGCGCATCCTCAAGCAGCATGTCACTGTCATTGTAGTCAAACAATTCAGCTGACTTCTCTGTGTGTGATAGTGAGGCTACGGCAGAAGTAGCTGTGGACATGGAGGCTGCATTAGATGCTTTGGCAGCTGAGGTGGACTGTAAACCACTACAAGCCTGGCTGGCAGAGGACTCGGAGGACTCGGATGGCCTGGTTAGCCAATCCACCAAATTCTCTGTATGTTGCTGCTGCTTAAGACGGCCAGCACCAGTTAGAAAGGCCAAGCGTGTCCCTGCAGAGGATGCACCACGTCCACCACAACCAGAGGCACAGCCTCCCGACACAGAGGCTGCTTGCCCTCTTATCTGTGCCTGGGAGCATCTGCCTGTCCTTTTTGGTCTTTCTGACATGGTGAGTGATATATAGTTTAAATATATACAGAACTCTGATTCAGCTCTGTTATAAAAATTGGAGATATGCTGCACAACTCTAATTCAACTCTGGTATAAAGATTAAAGATTTCCAGAACTCTGGTATAACTGAGTGAGACACCCTGATAGCTGGCAGCCAGTGACAACACACAGATTACAATTCCCATAAACCTCCTATAAATCAGTGAGACCCCCTGATGGGTGGCAGTGACAAGACACAGATTACAGATTACTGGGAAAGTATTTGACGGGTTACTAAGGGATAATATTCAGGAATTTATTGGGAGGTATAATGTAATTGGCAAAAATCAGCATGTTTCATAAAACACAGATCATGTCAGACTAACCTAATTACGTTCTATGAGGAAGTAAGTAGAAGTATAGATCAGGGGGTCGCAGTGGATGTGATTTACTTAGATTTTGCCAAAGCTTTCGACACAGTTCCACACAAAAGGTTACTATTTAAATTAAGAAAAATTGGTCTAGATGAAAATACTTGTTCTTGGATAGAAAACTGGCTAAAAGATAGGGTACAGAGAGTGGTCATAAATGGTACATTTTCAAGATGGACACCAGTGGTAAGCGGTGTCCCTCAGGGGTCTGTTATAGGACCAATACTATTCAATTTATTTATAAATGACCTTGAGATAGGCATTGAAAGTCATGTATCAGTGTTTGCAGAAGACACAAAACTAGGAAAAGTAATACAATGTGAGCAGGATGTTACTTCGCTGCAGAGGGATTTAGATAGATTGGGGGACTGGGCACTTAAATGGCAGATGAAATTTAATCTACATAAATGCAAAGTTATGCACTTTGGAGTGAAGAACACACAAGTAATTTATACCCTAAATGGTACGGAGTTAGGGAAATCCAACCAGGAGAAGGATTTAGGAATAATCATAGACTTCAAACTAAGTAACAATGTGCAATGTCAAACAGCAGCCGCCAAGGCCAGCAAAGTATTGGAATGCATTAAAAGGGGAGTTCACTCATGGGATTAAAACATAATTTTGCCTCTGTATAAATCAGTGGTCAGGCCGCACCTTGAATATGCCATGTAATTTTGGGCACCTGTCTTAAAAAAAGATATTATAACGCTAGAAAAAGTGCAGAGACGGGCAACTAAATTAATAAGGGGAATGGAAGGGTTAAGTTATGAGGCAAGATTAACAAGTTTAAACCTGTTTAGTTTAGAGAAACGGCGCCTTAGAGGGGATCTGATAACCTTATACAAATATATACGGGGCCATTATCAACCATTGTCTGATAACCTATTCATTAACAGGACTATACATAGGACAAGGGGTCATCCATTTAGACTGGAAGAAAGAAAATTTAGCTTAAAGCATAGGAAGGGTTATTTTACGGTGAGAACAATAAAGCTGTGGAATTCTCTGCCTGTTGAGGTGGTTGGGTCAGAGTCTGTACAGACTTTTAAAAAGCGACTAGATGACTTCCTGCAGACACAGAATATTAAGAGTTATAATATTTAATATGTGGGTAAAAGCTTCTTGATCCAAGGAGAAATCTGACTGCCATTCTGGGGTCAAGAAGGAATTTTTTCCCAGTATGTTGCATATTGGCAAGCATTTCAGACTGGGTTTCTTGCCTTCTTTTGGATCAACAGCAGTAGGTTATGTGAGAGAGGCTGAACCCGATGGACGCATGTCTTTTTCCAGCCTATATAACTATGTAACTATGTAACCACAATTCCCAAATATTTTGTAGAAATTACTGACCCCACAAAATACTTGGTGGCAGCCAGTGAGAACACACGGATTATAACAATTCCCAAATATTTTGTAGAAATTACTGACACCCCAAAATAGTTGCTGGGAGTGAGAACACACAGATTAGAACAATTCCCAGATATTTTGTAGAAATTACTGACCCCCCCAAAATACTGGGTGGCAGCCAGTGAGAACACACGGATTAGAACAATTCCCAGATATTTTGTGGAAATTGCTGACCCCCCCAAAAATACTGGGTGGCAGTGAAAACACACGGATTATAACAATTCCCAAATATTTTGTAGAAATTACTGACCCCCAAAATAGTTGCTGGGTGGCAGCCAGTGAGAACACACGGATTATAACAATTCCCAAATATTTTGTAGAAATTACTGACCCCCAAAATACTGGGTGGCAGCCAGTGAGAACACATGGATTAGAACAATTCCCAAATTTGTTGTAGAAATTACTGACCCCCAAAATAGTGTGTGGCAGTGAGAACACACGGATTATAACAATTCCCAAATTTGTTGTAGAAATTACTGACCCCCAAAATAGTGTGTGGCAGTGAGAACACACTGATTATAACAATTCCCAAATATTTCGTAGAAATTACTGACCCCCCCAAAATACTGGGTGGCAGCCAGTGAGAACACACGGATTATAACAATTCCCAAATATTTTGTAGAAATTACTGACCCCCAAAATAGTTGCTGGCAGTGAGAACACAGAGATTAGAACAATTCCCAGATATTTTGTAGAAATTACTCACCCCCGTTCTTGGTCGAACCAGAAAGTATATTTTTCACCATTTTAGAGTTTGGATTAACACAGATTTGTTTCCCCGACTTCATTGTAACAGTAATGTCCACTTTATCGCATATAGAGCCAGGTGGGAACACTTCAAATCTCGTAATCGACTTGGGATCCACTCCATTTACAAGACGTCCATTGAATCTGCATCTCTGTTTTCCGAATATGGACATCCCTGGTACTGCAATGTAACGATCATCAGGTATGGCCCTCACCGACCAGGTCACATCCGGGGCCTCCCCTCCCGGGTCTCATCCAGCTTGTCATACCTCCGACGAACCACTCCAAGGCCGCAAGAAAGCAGGCATCCCTCGACCTCCACCCCAGGGCAAGGGCAGCTTCCTCCTTCCCGCCGTTGAGGGCACGCATCAGACGCCTCCATTCCACGCGCACCCCCGCCAAATCCGCCGCCGGGTCAGCAGTCGCATTCAGAGGACGGGGGCCCTCCCTCCTCCAAGCCCACGCCCGCCAGTGCCTCGGGCAGAGCCGTTTCACAGGGGGAGAAAAAGGAAGCAATGGATAGCCCATAGCAAAGCGAGGCAACAAGCCTCAAAATGACTGCCAGCCAGCAGCTGGAGATGGAGCTCAGCACAGACATGTCTGTTCCCCCGCGCGGCCGGCCACGCCCCCCGAGACTGAACAACATTTGATTAACCAGTACAGGAGGAAATGAGGGCCTTATTCCCGTGGGAATTTACAATCTAGAAAGGTTGGGCTTGGGGTGAAAACAGGAGGAGAGGACTGCAAGGTGAGAGTGATGGACTGGTTGAAAAAAGGAGGAGAGGGCTACAAGGTGAGAGTGATGGACTGCAAGGTGAGAGTGATAGACTGCAAGCTAAGAGTGTTGGACTGGTTCGGGCAGAGAGGTGTATTAGTGAGTCGGGTGTTCGGCTTCCCTAAATAGGAATGTCTTAAGGGAGCGTTTTGAAGGAAGAGAAATTAGGAAAAAGTCAGACCATACGAGGAAGAGCGTGCTAGAGAATGGGGACTGCGCATGAGAAATTCTACAGTCTATCATGGGAAGAGTGATGCGGGAAGAAGCTAGGTGCAGGTCACTGTTTGATCTTAGGGAGCGGGCTGGGTTGTATTTGGTGATTAGTGAGGACAGGTAGTGGGAGCTGAGTTAGTGAGAGCTTTGTAGGTCAAGGTAAGGATTTTAAATTTAATTCTGCAGTGGATGGGGAGCCAGTGAAGGGACTCGCAGAGAGGAGCGGCAGAGACAGAGCGGCGGGTGAGGTGGGTGAGCCTGGCAGAGGCTTTCAGAATGGATTGTAGGGAAGGAGAGGCGGGAGAGAGGGAGGCCAACTAGAAGATTATTACAATAGTCAAGTCTAGAGATTACAAGGGCGTGGACGAGTTGCTTTGTATTGTCAGTGGTAAGAAACGGCCAAATTCTGGAAATCTTACTAAACTGGTAGCGGCAGGAGGAAAGTGACTGGATGTGGGGGATGAAGGAAACAGCAGAGTCAAGTGTAACTCCGACAGCGAACCTGACTTGATGGGGAGATAGTGATACCTTCAACCATGACAGAGAAGTCAGGAGGCATTAGAGGGAGGAATTAGTAGAAGCTCATTCTTGGACATTTTAATCTTTAGGTCAGGGCTCGACAAACCCAGGGCGCAAGGTCGCCATGGTGACAAGAAATTCTGTCCTGGCACCCCAGGTTTGTCAGGCTCCTCTGACCGCACAGGCAAGTTGCAGGGATTGCTGCTGTCCGGTGTTCTGTCGAGTAAAGCCTGTGGTCGGACGGAACACCGGCCCCCCTCTGATGACATCAGGGCAGGGAGACAGAACAGACCGGATGTGAGGAGAGCGTCACGGGGATTCTCTCCCCGGCGCTAACGACGCTCTCCTGACATCCAGTCTGTTCTGCCCATGCTCACCTCCCACTGGTCATCCTCCAGCTCCTGCTACTCCACCCCCGGCAGTGACAGAGTCCTCCATTGTGGCCTCGATCTGAAAGGAATGAGACCTATAATGTGACGGGTTACAACCCCCCCTCACCAACCCAGCCTTGAACAGGCCAACAAACTTAGCAGAAAAGCAGCATCCCAATGGCACAAAAAGGGGGCCTCCTGACACCTGGCAAGCCACATCCCCCAGCACCTCATACAAAAGAAAATCCCGCCCTCTCCTAAACTGATCCATCTTCGATTCACGCAACCACAAAGACATTCGATCAACCTCCACCGACATTGTCCCAACCCAAAATGCCTGGCACCAATTTACCCAGACTAATCAACTCGCATATGCGCATCACCCTAAAAAAATGCACGCATGAAAGCTGTCTGAAACTAAGCCACCTCGTAACTGTCCCTACAGATCTCCCCCAGAAGCCTCCACAAGTCCATCAGCACCTGGACCGACACTGGCCACCTCCCATCTACCTGAGAATGACCCCTCCAAAACCCCTTAACTATCTGCCGCACAACAAAATCTTTAGTCACATTCTCCCAACCCTTCCACTTAAAAAGAAAGGCCAGAGCAAGAAGACTGCTCAAGCATCCGTGGTGAAAACCTCGATTCCAGCATCCGCAACACAAACCAATGCACCACATCCCGTAGCTCTGCCCCAGAAGCCATGCCTCCATATCAATGCAGCATTTCCTCCCATTCCCCCAAACACCAGAATAAAACCGCCAAGTAGAAACGGTAAGGGACAACCTCACCCAGTGGGCAAACTCTATTTCCCAAAATTCCACAGAAAATTTGGACAATGATACCCGTCTGCATCTGGCACCACTGAGAACCAATCCCACTGAAAGTGAGACAGTCAGCACAGAGTTATGCCGACCCGTAACATGGCGTGCCCAACAAAACAAACATATTCCATTGCAGACACCACAGCACAAAGTGCCGCATCAACCTCACCACAGGTTTGGAAAGTGCCGTGAGAAAATTAACTGCCACCACGACCGCGGTAATACCTGAATTAAACACCCACCCTGCAATTCCGCTCCCCACAGATAAACCGCCACAATCAGGGGAAATGGCTCAAAATTGTCAAATTGCGTTGCAAGGAAGAGCCCTCCCAAGACCGTGGCCAACGAGCAGCACCCCACTGCCCCTGAATTAAATGCCAAAACTGACACTCACAGATGTGTCTGTAAAAAAAGAAACTCCAAGGCAGACCCAAAAACTCAGGCGACGGACAAAGAGCCACTTCGTCAAAATAGACTCCCAAAACCGAAAATCCTTCCTCATCCACCAGAAGACCTGAATAAAATGATGCCCTGTTGTAACCCATGCTAGACCGCTCAAGAACACCCATCCGGCTTAGCCAACCAGCAGCCCTACGAGCAAATCCACCCAACTAGCCACACAGACGACAGACGAGGCATCTTTCCTGGATGCACACACCCCTAATGCCACACAAACTGAACACCCGTACGTCTTGAACCTGTGCCAAAGGCTCCCCACTGAACGACCCACCCTCGGCCTAGCAGAGCCAGCTGCAAACATATCCTCACCTGAGTCCAGTCCATCCACCACACTACCCTTGGACTCAGAATACAGTCCCACCAGAGAAACCCTACCAAAGAGAAACCTGTATCTCCCATTCCCCCAAAACCCGCCCCGAGCCAAGGGACCCAGCATGTAACAAAGCTAACCCCCTAACCAAATCCAATATGTCCCTCCAAAACAGCTCAACCCAAACCCACCCCCAAAAACAATAGCCCCAGAACCCCCAGCAACTCCAAACCAAAAATGGCGCAAATTCTTAGTTCCCCCTTCTTGACCCAGAAACCCAAACCCTGCCGGAGTACTCACAGACCTTAGACCAGCTGATCTGAAACCAACAGGTACAGCGCTCAACCTTTCGAAACCAGCCTCTGTCAATCCCTTCCGAACTGCCAAAACCGGTCCCAGATTCGCCACATAGGACAATCTTTTTAGGCCAACCGAGCCGTCAAAATCACCACCGGTGCTGCCCCTGCATCCACTGTAGCCTCCACTCCTGCAGTCCCAGCCACCGGAGCATCCGCTCCTACAGCAACCACTGCCGCCAGATCCACTGAAGTCCCTATTTGGGCCACCGCCCACTCCATGCTATTACTGAGTGCAGCCTCCCGCACACATGCAAGCAGCTGCTCCAGTCCCTCCTAGTCCCAATCGTGGCTCTCAGCCCCCTCCCCTCGCTGTGGTTTTGCTCCTGGACTTCATCACAATCTTTCCCACGCTGTGCCTAAATCTAAATAGCACCACTGTAATGCGCGTGCGCGCCCGAAATCTGTTCATCCACTCAGCTTCCCCTTCTGAGATTGCCAATCTTACACGCCTCCCTCATGCATGCAGTGGGGATGGCAATTCATAGCCCCCCTCGCCTGACTGTTGCAGGGCTATATTGTAATACTAGCAACGATAGTTCTATGCTATTCTATGGGACAAAAAAATTTGGCGCACGACGTGTGAAATCTGCCCCTTTATCTTATAAATTGCTCATGGTTTGTGATGGGAACTAGTGGGTTAAAACTGGCCACGTCCGTGTTTCCTCACGTGTAATCGAGCCCATAATGTGCAGCATCTCCTAAACCAAATCGTCACAAACACATGGTATGTGTGTCTTTAAAGATTAATAACATGGGGAGCAAAGTGGGTGTTTACATAATCTAGAACTGAACGTCCAATATCTCAAACATCAAACCTGCACAAATATTATTTATTTTTTAATTATTCATTTTAATATTTTTTTATTTTCTTGCACAAATTGTATATTCTTAAATTTTAATAACATGGGGTGCAAAGTGGGCGGGGTTTAGGTCACACAATCTAAAATTTAATGTGCAATAAGTTCAAACCAAACCGGCACAAACACATGGTATATTTTTATTCAGGTTTGAGGGTATTTAATGGCAGATTGTAGAGGAATCCATAGCTCCAGATGAAGTCTTATGGATGAAACGTGTCACGCTCTACTTATTACAGACTTTTATTGTTTGTTTTATTGAGACCCTGTAATGTTTTCCTGTTTGCTCTGTGTTATATTGGGGGGTCCATTAGTCCGTTGTGTTTGAGTCCCCAGAACGTTTATCCAGCTCGGCTTCTCCAGTGGGTTTCTGGAGACGGGGAAGGTGGATTTGAAGTCTGGAATGCTTCTGCAGAGGAGGACTCCCTGTGAAAGTGAACGGTGACTTCTGGAGCAATTTATGCTGTTTTTCCACATCTAGAAATCTTTTATGTTGTGCCGCTCCTCTTGTGAGTGAGCCGTCTGGCTTTTTGCTTTAAATGTTGGAATAAATGTGTTTACGCCGTGTTTATTTTATAGTAATGTGTTACGGCCTATTTAGCCGGATTTACGGGAATTCTATGCATAGATTTAGCTGCATTTACTAGAGTTATATACATACAGTAAGGTCCAGAAATATTGGGACATGGACACAATTGTAACATCTTTGGCTCTATACTCCACCACAATGGAGTTGGAATGAAACAAACACAATGTGCTGTAACTGCAGACTGTCAGCTTTAATTTGAGGGTATGTACATCCAACTCAGGTGAACGGTGTAGGACTTACAGCAGTTTGCAGATGTGCCTCCCACTTGTTAAGGAACCAAAGGTAATGGGACAGAATAATAGTCATAAATCAAACTTTCCCTTCTTAATACTTGGTTGCAAATCCTTTGCAGTCAATCACAGCCTGATGTCTGGAACGCATAGACATCACCAGACAGTGGGTTTCATCCCTGGTGATGCTCTGCCAGACCTCTACTGCAACGGTCTTCAGTTCCTGCTTGTTCTTGGGGCATTTTCCCTTCAGTTTTGTCTTCAGCAAGTGAAATGCATGCTCAATGGGATTCAGGTCAGGTGATTGACTTGGCCATTGCATAACATTCCACTTCTGTCCCTTCAAAAACTCTTTGGTTGCTTTTGCAGTATGCTTTGGGTCATTGTCCATCTGCACTGTGAAGCGCCGTCCAATGAGTTCTGCAGCATTTGGCTGAATGTGAGCAGATAATATTGCCCGAAACACTTCAGAATTCATCCTGCTGCTTTTGTCAGCAGTCACATCATCAATAAATACAAGAGAACCAGTTCCATTGGCAGCCATACATGCCCACGCCATGACACTACCACCACCATGCTTCACTGATGAGGTGGTATGCTTAGGATCATGAGCAGTTCCTTTCCTTCACCATACTCTTCTCTTCCCATCACTCTGGTACAAGTTGATCTTGGTCTCATCTGTCCATAGGATCTTGTTCCAGAACTGTGAAGGCTTTGTTAGGTGTTGTTTGGCAAACTCTAATCTGGCCTTCCTGTTTTTGAGGCTCACCAATGGTTTACATCTTGTGGTGAACCCTCTGTATTCACTCTGGTGAAGTCTTCTCTCGATTGTTGATTTTGACACACATACACCTACCTCCTGGAGAGTGTTCTTGATCTGGCCAACTGTTGTGAAGGGTGTTTTCTTCACCAGGGAAAAAAGAATTCTTCGGTCATCCACCACAGTTGTTTTCCGTGGTCTCCCGGGTCTTTTGGTATTGCTGAGCTCAACAACAGTTGTTTTGGCCACGCCTAATGTTCCTGCTATCTCTCTGATGGGTTTGTTTTGTTTCTTCAGCCTAATGATGGCTTGCTTCACTGATAGTGACAGCTCTTTGGATCTCATCTTGAGAGTTGACAACAACAGATTCCAAATGCAAATAGCACACTTGAAATGAACTCTGGGCCTTTCATCTGCACCTTATAATTGGGGTAATGAGGGAATATCACACACCTGGCCATGGAACAGCTGAGAAGCCAATTGTCCCATTACCTTTGGTCCCTTAACAAGTGGGAGGCACATCTGTAAACTGCTCTAAGTCCTACACCGTTCACCTGAGTTGGATGTACATACCCTCAAATTAAAGCTGACAGTCTGCAGTTAAAGCACATTGTGTTTGTTTCATTCCAACTCCATTGTGGTGGTGTATAGAGCCAAAGATGTTACAATTGTGTCGATGTCCCAATATTTCTGGACCAGACTGTATATTCACTTGTGTGCTTTCTGCTACTCACCTGTGACTTCTTATAAAATAAACTTACACCATGTAAAGGATTGAAATTTATATTTCATTTAATATGTACTTGTTATTCCCTTTCCAGTTTATCTTTTGAACAAGCTAGAACCACCCCCCCCCCCACCCAATCTTCCCTTCTGTAACAGGCAAGGTATTCTTCAATCAACACAATGTTTGCCACATTGTTACTGCTCCATTAATGTTTTATCCTGTTTGCCAGTTTATGTATTTTACTCTTTTCCCTCCATTTCTTTGTTTAATTTTGTGCTTTTTTTATCCTGTCTGGTCTGTTTCTCCGTTGTAAATTCCTTCATGCAATGGTCTTCTCTGTAACCTCTGTATTTTCTTTCCCACAATCCCATTCACCTCCAACCTCACCTCTGCCGTCCCAACCGCCTGATCAGTTAACCATATCATGCCCAAGCTCTTGGTCTATCATCATGCAGTGTCTGCTATAATCTCTCTGGTAATTAACTCCACTCTCCCCCTGCTCCCTTCTGTTTCGCTTACCTCAGTCCCTTAGATTATAAACTCACGGGATGTCTGGCTGAGCACTCGTATTAAGGGTTGTTTCAGCAGGACCATTATCCTACGGGCAGCGTCGTCTGTTCCTTATGTTTTACTATCTATTACGTCACCTGTTTGTGCTTCCCCATTGTGAAGAGCTACAGAATCTGTTGGCGTTGTATAAGCACCTGTAACTGTAACTCTACTTATAAATGCTTTTCACCGTACGAGTCCTCACATGCTCAATAAGAAAAGTCCAGCAGGTAAAACAATTCCCATTATAAGCAATGAATCTAAGCAGTAAGGTTGTTATACCGTGTGAGTCATTTTATGACTTGCAAGAGATGAGGCCTGGGTAAAACATTTCCCACATTCATTACATTTAAATGTTTTTTCTCCTGTATGAATCCTTATATGTTGTCCAAGATTTGAGGACGAGGTAAAACATTTCCCACATTCAGTACAAATAAATGGTTTCTCTCCTGTGTGAATCCTTACATGTTTTGCAAGACATGAGGCCTGGTTAAAACATTTTCCACATTCATCACATTTAAATGTTTTTTCTCCAGTATGAATCCTTTTATGACTTGCAAGATTTGAGGACGAGGTAAAACATTTCCCACATTCATCACATTTAAATAGTTTTTCTCCTGTGTGAATCCTTACATGTGTTGCAAGAGACGAGGCCTGGGTAAAGCATTTTCCACATTCTTCACATTTAAATGGTTTTTCTCCTGTGTGAATTCTTTTATGGCTTGCAAGATTTGAGGACGAGGTAAAACATTTTCCACATTCATCACATTTAAATGGTTTTTCTCCTGTATGAATCCTTATATGTTGTCCAAGATTTGAGGACGAGGTAAAACATTTCCCACATTCAGTACAGATAAAAGGTTTCTCTCCTGTGTGAATGCTTTCATGTCTTGCAAGAGATGAGGCCCGGGTAAAACATTTCCCACATTCATCACATTTAAATGGTTTTTCTCCTGTGTGAATCCTTACATGTGTTGCAAGACAAGAAGCCTGGTTAAAACATTTTCCACATTCATCACAATTAAATCGTTTTTGTCCTGTGTGAATCTTTTTATGTTGTGAAAGATTTGAGAAGCTTATAAAACACTTCCCACATTCAGTGCATTTAATCTGTGTGTTTCCGGTGTGAATCCTATGATGCTTTTTAAGAGCAATACTGTCTGTAAAATGTTTCCCACATTCAAAACATGAGAATGGTTGCTCTAGGGTGTGAACATGTTGGAGAGTAAGGCCTAATTTTGGGGCAGAATTCTCTCCCCTAAACATTGCTGAAAATGGTTGGTTTTCATTGTAACTTGTTTCATGTATCACAGGGTCAGACTCAGAATATGAGACTTTACCCATTTCAGAAGAAGACGTTGAATGTCCTTTATAAACTGAATTCTGAGTAAGGGGATCTGTATAATATATCCTGTGATCTGGCTTTCTGGATTCTATTAAGGACTCGCTATGGTTTATTTCCACTGGGTTTGGATTGGATTTTACATATTCTCCATTATTATCAGCTGAGCATTCAGTCTGTGTATGTTCTGGGGGTTCATACATGTCGCTGTCTGTGAGATTTCCTTCTCCATATGTGGGTGATTCCTCCTTAATGTCAGTAGATGGATATTCAGTCTGTGTATGTTCTGGGGGTTCATACATGTCGCTGTCTGGGAGATTTCCTTCTCCATATGTGGGTGATTCCTCCTTAATGTCAGTAGATGGATATTCAGTCTGTGTATGTTCTGGGGGTTCATACATGTCGCTGTCTGGGAGATTTCCTTCTCCATATGTGGGTGATTCCTCCTTAATGTCAGTAGATGGATATTCAGTCTGTGTATGTTCTGGGGGTTCATACATGTCGCTGTCTGGGAGATTTCCTTCGGCACACGAGGCCGGTTCCTCCTTAATATCAGGGGGTGAATATTCTGTGGGTTCTGTGATTGGATAAATCTCTTTCTCTGGGACGTGTCTTTCTTCAGACGCCAGAGATTCTCGCTCTGTGTATGTTGCAGATTCAGCTCGTCCTTTTCTCGTCTTGTTCAGATCCTTTTCCACATTAATGCTTAGAATTTCACTTCCATTTTCACATCCAATATCCCATAAAGAAACCGCAGCGTGAAATTCACCCCATACAGATTTATCTATTGGAGGGAAAATAACATGAACACGTGAGACGTTCATTCAGGAACACGTCTATTACACGGCACAGACAACATTTCAGGGGATTATTGGGACACGTTGCTTTGGGATTGGACACAAACATTATGAGAATTAAAGCATCTCTTACCCCGTGTAATAACAGGCTGGTGATCCTCCATCATGACGTCCTCATAGAGCTCCTTGTGTCGCTCCACATACTCCCACTCCTCCATGGAGAGATAGACAGTGACATCCTCACAGCGTATAGGAACCTGACACACACAATGACACAGTCACCATCCAGACACATGCCTTGGTGTTAGCGTATAATGTCCCATTCCCAGCAGCCTCACCTCTCCAGTCAGCAGACGGATGATCTGATTGCTCAGCTCCAGGATCTTCTCATGGTTTTGCTCATGGATTCCTGAGTGAGGTGAAGGCTCCGTATTGAAGCTTTGGCTCCTGCCGTGTCCTTCTGATATTTGGTGACGGCTGCTGTCACTGACCATCTCATGGATCTTCACCACCATATGACCCTAAACATTGAGAGTGACCCCAATATAGAGAGGTATAAACATGTTGCCCCCCTGGGCCCCCCATGCTTTTGTGTATGTGTCAGTGTGTTATCTCCATAGTGTGCTGTATTGTGTGCTGGAACCTTTATTTACACATGAATCTACTGATCTGCCTCTGAAATGTCTCCTGGGTCACACAGCTCCAGGGGGATTTAATATCAGCAGGAATATGGAATCTCATGGGATCTCTTACCTCTCCAGTCAGCAGAAAGATCATCTCCAGAGTTAGATCCAGGATCCTCTGGCTCAGCGGATCCCTGGCTGTGAGTGGATTCATTATCACAGGTTACCTGGACGGCCGGATCTTGTGGAGGAACGATTAGAGGAAGCACAATGTGTCTGGAATCACACAGGAATATTCTGCTCAGTTTCTTCCTGATCAAAAATACAGACAATAAAAAAATACACCTTCCTCACATCCATCACTGAAGCCTCAACAACTCAGGCATCTTAGATGTCCCTGACACTTCGCTCGGAGTCCTGTAAGAGACAGGGTTTGCTTTGGGTGCTGTAGATCTGGATCATAGTGTCTGGGCTGATCTGTCGTTCACTGTGAAAATGACAGTGTAGCAAAATAGGCTCAGCGTGTGTGATTTCACCCCTACTACCATACTCTGGAGGTAGTCTGAGGTTAGACAGGAGGTAGAAAACCTACAAAAAGGTAAGATTTGCTGGTTTTAAATCCATTCTTTTATAATGGCAGGCTTGGTCCAGTGTAAGAGCTGTCATGCATTTGTTTTTAGATCCAATTTTTGGAGGTTTGGAGTGTGCCTGATATGTAGGCAGCTCTCTTTATTGCAGCAGGAAATTGCCTGTTTGAAGTCTGAGATTTGTAAATTATCTGTTAGAGAAACTCAGGCTATGACTGTTACTAAGCCACTGCCACAGAGGCCTCCTAGGAGTGGCAGATGGACTACTGTAGGATCTGGTAGACTTAGAGTTGTGGATAGAAGGCATGTCCCACAATCTGTGGCTCTTCTTAATTCTTTTGAGGCACTTTCAGAGTGTAGTGGTAAGACGGATGTAGGCTCAGACACCATAGTTGAGGAACCACCATCTACTATGCCTAAGGTATGCAGCACTGCAACCAAGGACAAAAATGAAAAGGTGGGACTTGATAGAAGGCAATTGTTGCTGGGTGATTCTATCATAAGAGGTGTTGAGCTGGAGAGTAGTGGTTTGGTGAGATGTCTTCCTGGGGCTACTGCTCGTAGAGACAAGAGACGTATTCTCAATATTGTCAAACAAGCAAAGCAACAAGGGGAAGTGGACGTTCTAGTCCATCTAGGGACAAATGACTTGGCTAGCAATGAGGTTTCTGAGATTAAGGACGTTTTTTGTGTTCTTGGAGGTGAAATACAGCAGATTGCGTCCACTGTGTCATTCTCTGAAGTTTTGCCTGTGCATAACATTCAAGATAGGCAGATGCGCAATAGGGAATTCAATTTGTGGCTTCGGGAATGGTGTCGGGAGCAAGGATTTGGCTTTGTGTCCCATGATAGCTCTAATTGGAGCAGAAAGGAACTGTATAAAAAACATGGTTTGCATCTTACTCATAGGGGAACATATGTTCTCAGTGAGAAGTTCAAAGGTTTTGCAAAGAAATATTTAAACTAGGAGGGGGGACAAAAGGGTAAAAAACAATCTGCCCGATTGTCCCCCAAAACTAAATCGGAGGGTGCAAGCAACATGCGAGGTAAAAAATGACAAGCTCAGAGTCGTGTCTACAAATGCTCGCAGTTTAGTCAATAAAATCAATGAACTAGAGGCAATGATGGCAGCTGAAAAAGTAGATTTAGTGGCGGTTACTGAGACATGGTTCAGTGAGAAAAATAACTGGGACATAATAACACCGGGGTACTCTTTATATTGAAAAGACAGAGAAGGTAGGAAAGGAGGAGGAGTGGCCCTGTATGTGAAAAACAACATAAAAACGAACCAAATAAAAGTGAGCGAGGTGAACATAGAGTCAGTTTGGGTTACGCTAACATTTGGCAATCATACAGTAGCTCGTGTAGGTGTGATCTATAGACCCCCTGGACAAGCAGAAGAACTAGATAATCTGCTGGTTGAGGAAATAGCCAAAATGGCAATGAAGGGGGAAGTTATTATCATGGGGGACTTTAATCTTCCTGATGTGAACTGGAAAACCAAAACAGCTGGGTGCACCAGGAGTACAAATATTCTAAACTCTAGGGATGCACCGATACCACTTTTTTAAGACCGAGTACGAGTACCGATACTTTTTAAAAGTACTCACCGATACCAAGTACCGATACTTTTATTTAATGTCATGTGACCGCTTTCCAATAAGAACAGACCATATAAAAATGCCCCCCGCTCACATGTATATCCCCCCGATATATATATTCATACTGCCCCAGCTCATGGATTTGCCCCAGCTCACTCATGGATTTGCCCCAGCTCACTCATGGATTTGCCCCAGCTCACTCATGGATTTGCCCCAGCACATGGATAATGCCCCAGCACACACATGGGTTATTATGCCCCCACAGCTCACACATGAGTATGCCCCCCCAGCTCATGGATATGCCCCCACATGGATATTGCCTCCAGCTCATGGATATGCCCCCTCATGGATATTGCCTCCAGCTCATGGATATGCCCCATCATGGATATTGCCTCCAGCTCATGGATATGCCCCCACATGGATATGCCCCCTCATGGATATGCCCCCTCATGGATATGCCCCCTCATGGATATTGCCTCCAGGTCATGGATATGCCCCCTCATGGATATTGCCTCCAGGTCATGGATATGCCCCCTCATGGATATTGCCTCCAGCTCATGGATATGCCCCCACATGGATATGCCCCCTCATGGATATGCCCCCTCATGGATATTGCCTCCAGCTCATGGATATGCCCCCACATGGATATGCCCCCTCATGGATATTGCCTCCAGCTCATGGATATGCCCCCACATGGATATGCCCCCTCATGGATATTGCCTCCAGCTCATGGATATGCCCCCTCATGGATATGCCCCCTCATGGATATGCCCCCTCATGGATATTGCCTCCAGCTCATGGATATGCCCCCACATGGATATGCCCCCACATGGATATGCCCCCACATGGATATGCCCCCACATGGATATTGCCTCCAGCTCATGGATATGCCCCCACATGGATATGCCCCCACATGGATATTGCCTCCAGCTCATGGATATCCCCCACATGGATATTGCCTCCAGGTCATGGATATGCCCCCACATGGATATTGCCTCCAGGTCATGGATATGCCCCCTCATGGATATTGCCTCCAGCTCATGGATATGCCCCCTCATGGATATTGCCTCCAGCTCATGGATATGCCCCCTCATGGATATTGCCTCCAGGTCATGGATATGCCCCCTCATGGATATTGCCTCCAGGTCATGGATATGCCCCCCAGCTCATGGACCGTACCCCCCCCGACGATACTTACCTTCCTGGGCGCCGCCGAGAATGTCTCCGCGCGCCGCGCTCGTTGGAAGGACCCCAGCCGCGACCACGTGATCCCGGCTGGGGCCCTTCCAACGAGCGCGCGCGGGGAAACTTTCCTGGCGGCGCCCAGGAAGGTAAGTATCGTCGCGGAGAGCAGCTGCAGGGCCTGTCTGAATGCTCTATCAGCATTCAGACAGGCCCTGCAGCTGCTCAGTGTGTTTAATACTTACCTTCCTGGGCGCCGCCGGGGAATGTCTCCGCGCGCGCGCTCGTTGGAAGGACCCCAGCCGGGATCACGTGGTCGCGGCTGGGGTCCTTCCAACGAGCGCGCGCGTGGAGACATTCCCCGGCGGCGCCCAGGAAGGTATGTATTGCGGAGAGTGCGGGGCCGGCTGTCCGAATGCCGATAGAGCATTCGGACAGCCGCCGCAGCCCCTCGGATGCCGGAAGCCGGCTCAATGCCGGCTTCCGGTATCGAAAAAAATATCGGGGGTACTGCACGAGTACCAAGTACTCCTGCAGTACCCAGTATCGGCCCCGATACCGATACTAGTATCGGTATCGGTGCAACCCTACTAAACTCCCTACGGGATTATCTCTAACACAAGTAGTTGAGGAGCCTACCCGTAAAGAGGCCATATTGGATTTAATACTCACAAATGGAGGTTTGGTATCGGACGTTGTTGTAGGTGAAAATTTGGGATCTAGTGATCACCAGTCAGTATGGATTAATATAAGAACAGGGATGGAGCCGCACCACACAAGAACGAAAGTTTTAGACTTTAAAAAAACAGATTTTTCTAAAATGAGATTTTGTGTGAAGGAGTCATTATCAGACTGGAGGAGTTTAAAGGGAGTCCAGGAGAAATGGGATTATTTAAAGGAAGCATTATTGAAGGCCACAGGAAATTGCATTCGGCTTGTTAGCAAAAACAAAAATGGGAAGAAACCACTGTGGTACTCTGCAGAAGTGGCCAAAATAGTGAAGAACAAAAAGATAGCATTCAATAATTATAAAAAAAACTCAGAGTGAAGAAGATAGGCAAACCTATAAAATTAGGCAGAAAGAGGCAAAGCAATTTATAAGAGCTTCCAAAGCACACGCAGAAGAGAAAATAGCTCAGTCAGTAAAAAAGGGGGACAAAGCATTTTTTAGATACATAAACGAGAAAAGAAAAGTAAAACAAGGATTAGTTAGATTAAAAACAAAGGAAGGAAGGTATGTAGAAGAGGATAAAAGTCTCGCTGACTGCCTCAATGAATATTTTTGTTCAGTCTTTGCAGAAGAAAAGGAAGGAAAGGGACCTCAGTTAGGAGAGAACACTAAGAGACATTTACATATCAGTTTACAGAGGAGGAGGTTCTACAGCAGCTGTCTAAAGTAAAGACAAATAAGTCAATGGGGCCTGATGGGATCCACCCTAAATTATTAAAAGAGCTCAGTGATATAATAGCAAAACCGTTAACAGATTTATTTAACCAATCCTTGTTAACGGGAGTCATCCCAGAAGACTGGAAATTAGCAAATGTTGTGCCCATTTACAAGAAGGGTAGTAGGGAGGAATCGGAACTATAGGCTAGTTAGTCTTACGTCAGTAGTGGGGAAATTAATGGAAACCATTTTAAAGGAAAGGATTGTTGAACATCTAAAAACACATAGATTACAGGATCAGAAACAACATGGGTTTACCTCAGGGAGATCATGCCAAACTAATCTTATTGATTTTTTTGATTGGGTAACAAAAATAATAGACACAGGTGGTGCAGTAGACATTGCTTATTTAGATTCAAGTAAGGCTTTTGATACTGTTCCGAATAGAAGGCTTATCAATAAATTGCAATCTTTGAGTTTGGATTCCAATATTGTTGACTGGATTAGGCAGTGGCTGAGTGACAGACAACAGAGGGTTGTGGTAAATGGAGTTTATTCGGCGCAAGGTCTTGTTACCAGTGGGGTACCTCAGGGGTCAGTACTTGGACCCATTCTCTTTAATATTTTTATTAGTGATATTGCAGAAGGTATTAATGGAAAAGTATGTATTTTTGCTGATGACACAAAGATTTGCAACAGGGTTGACGTTCCTGGAGGGATTAGCCAAATGACAAATGATTTAGGTAAACTAAAAAAATGGTCGGAGTTGTGGCAATTGAGTTTTAATGTGGATAAGTGCAAGATAATGCACCTGGGACGTAAAAACCCAAGGGCTGAATATAGAATATTTGATACAGTCCTAACCTCAACATCTGAGGAAAGGGATTTAGGGGTTATTATTTCAGAGGATCTAAGGGTAAGTAGTCAATGTAATAGAGCAGCGAAATGCTAGCAGAATGCTTGGTTGTGTAGGAGAGCCTGTATTAGCAGTAGGAAAAGGGAAGTGCTCATGTCACTGTACAGAGCTCTGGTGAGACCTCACTTGGAGTACTGTGTGCAGTACTAGAGACCGTATCTCCAGAAGGATATAGACATCTTAGAGAGAGTTCAGAGAAGGGCTACTAAAATGGTGTACGGCTTGAAGGAGAAAAGTTACCAGGAAAGGCTTAATGATCTTAACATGTACAGCTTGAAAAAAAGACGAGACAGAGGAGATATGATAGAAACATTTAAATACGTAAAGGGAATCCACAAGGTAGAGGAAGGGAGTATATTTAAAAGGAAACAAAGTAGCAAAACAAGAGGACATAGTCTTAGATTAGAGGGGCAAAGGTTTAAAAGTAACATCAGGAAGCATTATTTTACTGAGAGGGTGGTGGATACATGGAACAGTCTTCCAGTAGAAGTGGTAGAGGCCAAAACAGTAATTGAATTTAAGCAAGCATGGGATAGGCATAAGGCTATCCTAAACAAAAGATAAATCCAGGTAAAGTATCCATGTAATTGGGCAGACTAGATGGGCCGAAAGGTTCTTATCTGCCGACATTTTTCTATGTTTCTAGTTTGGTGTTCAGGTGCCCAGGAGTCCACGCCAGGTTTCCCCTCTCCTCTCCAGCTTCAGGTATGGACTGGGCCTGGACTTCCTTTATAGATAAAGGGGTTTGTGAGGGTCCTGAGAACAAGCAATGACACTATTGGCCTGCTCTGCAGTGGGGCTCGTTCAGGTCTCACAAGGCAGAGAAGGCCACTAGTGCTGTTGTTGATTTTCAGGACCCTCACAAACCCTTCTTTTTCTCGCCTCCTAAGGAGATGGCTTATGCATTGAAATCTCTCATTGTGTCTTACCTGCGTGAGGTAAACCTCTACTCTGTGTGGATATCCCACTGTGACCGTCCATTCCTATTCCTAGCTTCTCACCGTGACCTTCTATGATACCCTCCATTCATGTTCCTTGACTCCTACCATGATATTCTTTTCTGATCCTCCATTCATGTTCTTTGATTCCCACTGTGACCCTCCATTGCTACTCTCCATTTCTTTTCCTGTGCCTTCTGATTATTGACTATTGCAAAGGACATTGACGACTATTCTGCCAGTCATCTGCCAGACCCATGCAAGGACTTTGACCATTCTCTTGGATTGCCCCTTTTTGGAGACATCGCCTAGATGCCCATATTGTGCATGAACTTCAACACACTGTGTCTCCTGGTCCTCAACTCCCTCCTTGTTCTGTCCTATATTCAGTAAGTCTCCTTGTGTTCTTTAGTTTCTGTGTCTCCTGATTTCTGTTTATAGTCAGCCCTCTTCCTGTCCTGCCCTCTTTGTCTTGATTTCAGTATTCTGTGTATCTTGTGTTCAGCCTCAGGTCCTGTCTTGTCCACCTGTTTGTCAACCCCTTTCCTGTCCTGTCTGCTTGGTGTGTTCTGTCCTGTGTATCTAATCCGTCTCATTCCTGACTCACCCAGAAACCTATACTCCCTCATCATTCAGTGTCCCTTTGGTTTACTCATACTGTTCTCGTGTAATAAACCTTTTATTTCTTGAACCCATATGTATATCTGCCTCACTCCACTTTGTTTATACTGCACATTGGGCTCAAACCTCAAACCCCACACAATGACTCGTGACATGATCACATCATCGAACTGTCTCATATCCATCTATTCTGAGCTCTATATATGAGTATACGGGGATTAGCGGATCCTGAGCTCTATATATGAGTATACGGGGAATTAGAGGATCCTGAGCTCTATATATGAGTATACGGGGAATTAGAGGATCCTGAGCTCTATATATGAGTATACGGGGAATTAGAGGATCCTGAGCTCTATATATGAGTATACGGGAAATTAGAGGATCCTGAGCTCTATATATGAGTATACGGGGAATTAGAAGATCCTGAGCTCTATATATGAGTATACGGGGAATTAGAGGATCCTGAGCTCTATATATGAGTATATGGGGAATTAGCGGATCCTGAGCTCTATATATGAGTATACGGGGAATTATAGGATCCTGAGCTCTATATAGGAGTATACGGGGATTTAGAGGATCCTGAGCTCTATATATGAGTATACGGGGAATTAGCGGATCCTGAGCTCTATATATGAGTATACGGGGAATTAGCTGATCCTGAGCTCTATATATGAGTATACGGGGAATTAGAGGATCCTGAGCTCTAAATATGAGTATACGGGGAATTAGCGGATCCTAAGCTCTATATATGAGTATACGGGGAATTATAGGATCCTGAGCTCTATATAGGAGTATACGGGGATTTAGAGGATCCTGAGCTCTATATATGAGTATACGGGGAATTAGCAGATCCTGAGCTCTATATATGAGTATACGGAATTAGAGGCTCCTGAGCTCTATATACGAGTATACGGGGAATTAGGGGATCCTGAGCTCTATATATGAGTATACGGGAATTAGCGGATCCTGAGCTCTATATAGGAGTATACGGGGAATTAGCGGATCCTGAGCTCTATATATGAGTATACGGGGAATTAGCGGATCCTGAGCTCTATATATGAGTATTACGGGGAATTAGCAGATCCTGAGCTCTATATATGAGTATACGGGGAATTAGAGGATCCTGAGCTCTATATATGAGTATACGGGGAATTAGCGGATCCTGAGCTCTATATATGAGTATACGGGGAATTAGCGGATCTGAGCTCTATATATGAGTATACGGGAATTAGCAGATCCTGAGCTCTATATATGAGTATACGGGGAATTAGCGGATCCTGAGCTCTATATAGGAGTATACGGGGAATTAGAGGATCCTGAGCTCTATATATGAGTATACGGGGAATTCGTGGATCCTGAGCTCTATATATGAGTATACGGAGAATTAAGGAATCCTGAGCTCTATATAGGAGTATACGGGGAATATAGAGGATCCTGAGCTCTATATATGAAGTATACGGGGAATTAGCGATTCTGAGCTCTATATAAGAGTATACGGGGAATTAGAGGATCCTGAGCTCTATATATGAGTATACGGGGAATTAGCGGATCCTGAGCTCTAATATATGAGTATACGAGGAATTAGAGGATCCTGAGGTCTATATACGAGTATACGGGGAATTAGCGGATCCTTGAGCTCATATATGAGTATACGGGGAATTAGCGGATCCTGAGCTTATATATGAGTAATATACGGGGAATTAAGAGGATCCTGAGCTTTAATATGAGTTACGGGGAATTAGAGGATCCTGAGCTCTATATATGAGTATATGGGGAATTAGAGGATCCTGAGCTCTATATATGAGTATACGGGGAATTAGAGGATCCTGAGCTCTATATATGAGTATATCGGGGAATTAGAGGATCTGAGCTCTATATATGAGTATACGGGGAATTAGCGGATCCTGAGCTCTATATATGAGTATATACGGGGAATTAGCGGATCCTGAGCTCTATATATGAGTATACGGGGAATTAGAGGATCCTGAGCTATATATGAGTATACGGGGAATTAGAGGATCCTGAGCTCTATATATGAGTATACGGGGAATTAGAGGATCCTGAGCTCTATATATGAGTATACGGGGAATTAGAGGATCCTGAGCTCTATATATGAAGTATACGGGGAATTAGCGGATCCTGAGCTCTATATATGAGTATAGGGGAATTAGAGGATCCTGAGCTCTATATATGAGTATACGGGGAATTAAGAGGATCCTGAGCTCTATATATGAGTATACGGGGAATTAGCGGATCCTGAGCTCTATATATGAGTATACGGGGAATTAGCGGATCCTGAGCTCTATATATGAGTATACGGGGAATTAGAGGATCCTGAGCTCTATATATGAGTATACGGGGAATTAGAGGATCCTGAGCTCTATATATGAGTATACGGGGAATTAGTGGATCCTGAGCTCTATATATGAGTATTACGGGGAATTAGCGGATCCTGAGCTCTATATATGAGTATACGGGGAATTAGAGGATCCTGAGCATCTATATAATGAGTAATCGGGGAATTAGAGGATCCTGAGCTCTATATTATGAGTTATACGGGGAATTAGAGGATCCTGAGCTCTATATATGAGTATACGGGGAATTAGCGGATCCTGAGCTCCAATATATATGAGTATACGGGGAATTAGAGGATCCTTGAGCTCTATATATGAGTATACGGGGAATTAGAGGATCCTGAGCTCTATATATGAGTATACGGGGAATTAGAGGATCCTGAGCTCTATATATGAGTATACGGGAATTAGAGGATCCTGAAGCTCTATATATGAGTATACGGGGAATTAGAGTATCCTGAGCTCTATATATGAGTATACGGGGAATTAGAAGATCCTGAGCTCTATATATGAGTATACGGGGAATTAGAGGATCCTGAGCTCTATATATGAGTATACGGGAATTAGAGTATCCTGAGCTCTATATATGAGTATACGGGGAATTAGAGGATCCTGAGCTCTATATATGAGTATACGGGGAATTAGCGGATCCTGAGCTCTTATATATGAGTATACGGGGAATTAGAGGATCCTGAGTTGTATATATTTTTACAGAGCGCTAAACACAGAGGACACAGCAGCTTTTCCATGTGTCTGCTCTGTGGGAGCCATCTTTATGGAGTCTCCTATACATTTCTAGCACAATATAAATCCAATCTTCCCCTAATATCTGTATATTAAGACACACAATCCAGCTCTGACCTGCAGCCTGGATCCTCCTTTCAGTGTTTATTTCTCTGCTACCGGAAGTGATTTCAAAGATTCGGACCATTTCCTCTTCTGTACAGGAAGTTCTATGATAGAGTTCAAAACACAAGAGACAAACTTTGTATGTGCAGTTGGAGACAGTTTGCAGAGTTATCTCTTGTGTTTTTAGCTCATGCTGTATTTTGAGGAAAAGGAGTCACATGACAGGTGCTCAGGTCACATGGGTTAGCAAGCTGCATTTCCCATAGAGCTCTGGGCTGGACCTCCACTGGGTCCATAGTTGTGCGATCGACTTGGTCGTCAGACTGTGAGCGATATCGGTCGCACGACTTGGTCTGACGAGGGTCGTTCACTGCAGCAGACTAGCGATCAGCGGCTATGGACCCAAAAAGCTGTTTATTCTTGTATTTTTTTTCTGAGACTATATAATATTGCATTCTGCTTTTGTAAACACTGCCGTCCTTTGTGCGAAAATGGATCTGGAGGCGCTGGATGCGCTGTTAGACAATCCATACTGGAGAGTTCGCCGGCTGAAACAAAAACAGCAGAAAAATCAATAAATAAAAAGACTTTTTGCTGGAAATGAATACAAGGATTAAAACAAAATATAAACTTTTCTACATTGAACCCCATGACAGGTTTAAGAAAAGGTTAATCCTATAGGTTTCAATGTAAAATTCGCCTGTTTTTAAACCTGACAAACTAGTAAAACTCCGCAAAACAGGGCATTTTTTAAGGCTGATGTCAGACGAACGCAGTGATCACGTTTGTTTTGCCGCACAGTTTAGGCCAGGGTCAGACTAACGCATTTTTCGCGTTGTCCTTGAAAAAGTGCGTTCGAACGAATGGACGTATTTTTTTCACGGAATACGCGATAGCGGTCATACGATGCGCGTTTTCGTCCGTGATTTTGTACGGATCATCAATAAAACTCTTTTTGCGTCTGGACGTTATGTTGGCCGGACATTAGCAGCGTCTGACGTCTCCTAATCACGCACACACGCCGCTAGCGGACGCAGCGCACTCTGTACGTCAGTACTAGCGTGTTTACGTTCTCGAAAAAATGCGTTCGTTTGCCACTTGCATTGCGCGCGGCCGCAAATTTGTGGCGGCCGTTCTTCGTATGCTGCCGGCATTGGACGTCAATTGCTGCTAGCGCGGCCGTGATTTAGTGCGGCTGAACGCACGTTAATACTGCGCTCGTCTGACCCTAGCCTTAACGTCCATTGTAGCATAGAATCATGATCAATAGAGATCCACACACATACAGGGTTATCCAAAGAGCTCCGGATTGCTTGAGAAAGGTAACCGAACGCTGAAAATCAGCGTTCGGTTACCTTTCCTGGCCATTCGGCTATCCAGAGAGCAGGCAATTCGCCAAATCCTGGCGAATTGCCTGAACATACGGTGCCTGTTCGGTGCCTGTTCGAGGGCAGTGAAATCCCCATAAAAAAGCAATGCTTCGGCTATTCAGAGAACACAAACCAGCAGTGAAAGGTTCCCCTAATGCCCTGCCATTCGGTGGTTTAATTCGGCAGGTTTATTCAGGAGAATCTCATAGACTTCAATGTTAAAAATATTCCCGTTTTAATTCAATATCTAATAAACCGTTCATTATAAAATTCTGCAGCAAAAAGTCTCTTTATTTATAGATTTTTTAGGATACTTTAAGCATTTTTTTTTTTTTTTAAAAGTCCGATTTGTTTTGATTTTTTTTCAGTTTACTTATTTTTTTTGTAACAGCCCGCTTTATTATCATTCCCTGGACCTCCTGTGAAAATTTCAGACATTTTCGCTGAGTAGTTTCTTTGCAAACAGCGTTTCATTTTCCCAGATTCATACAAATGGTTTTGCTAATTTATTCACTTCCTCCTCTGCGTCTCGGCTGCTTCGCTGCGTGTGATCGGCTCCTGCTCGGGTTTTTCGAAGGTTAATC
>RXON01000306.1:0-13124 GCA_009667805.1 Leptobrachium leishanense | reverse complement strand
ACACCAGGCGGTGCTGTATGTACTAGATGAACTGGCTTTATTTTTACACTTCACATATATTTATCAACAATCACACAGAGTCAGAACAATGGAAATCCCTGCCCGCCCCCACAAGTCTCATTGGCCCTCGCTGGAAGGAGGCACCCGGGTCCCGATTCGTATTGGCGGTTACGAATCGGGGTGTTGCCGATTCGCAACCGGATGGTCCGAATCGGCCATTTTCCGATCCGATCGATTCGACCGGATCCACGAGGCGCTGGGAAAATGGCGGCGAGCAAGGCACACAATGGAATTTACACACATTTCACAATACACATACGGGGACACTTTTATTACACCACACAATGAAACCACATCTAAATAAAATAACACACGGAATTCCGCTGGTGCAACGGCACCTAAGAGTCTGGAGGGATCGAACCGTCCCAAAGGACCGCCCCTGGCTGAGGGTGCTGGGCCATTCCGTGACAAGCTGGGGCAGTATCCATGAGCTGGGGCAGTATATCCATGAGCTGGGGCAGTATCCATGAGCTGGGGGCAGTATATCCATGAGCTGGGGCAGTATCCATGAGCTGGGACAGTATATCCATGAGCTGGGGGCAGTATATCCATGAGCTGGGGCAGTATCCAGGAGCTGGGACAGTATATCCATGAGCTGGGGGCAGTATATCCATGAGCTGGGGCAGTATCCATGAGCTGGGGGCAGTATATTCATGAGCTGGGGCAGTATCCATGTGCTGGGGCAATATATCCATGAGCTGGGGCAATATATCCATGAGCTGGGGGCAAATATGTCCATGAACTGGGGCAAATATATCCATGAGCTGGGGGCAAATATATACAGGAGCTGGGGGCAAAAATATCCATGTGTGGCCTGGGGGCAATATATGTCCATGTGAGCTGGGGGCAATATATATGTCCATGTGAGCTGGGGCAATATATATATATATCCATGTGAGCTGAGGGCAATATACAGTATATATCCGTGTCAGCTGGGGGCAATACTATCTTTTTTATATTGCAGGAAAAATAAAAGTAAAAATATAGATATTTTTTGGGGGGGTTGGGGGGGCCCTTCATGGATTCTTGCACCGGGGCCCTCAGGTTTCTAGTTACGCAACTGCCACAGAGAGGTGCTTCCCAGCAGTGTGTGGATTCATATACTGCATTAATTATACTGCAGAGAGGCGCTTCCCAGCAGTGTGTGGATTCATATGCTACATTAATTATACCGCAGAGAGGTGCTGCCCCGCAGTGGTGTGGATTCATATGCTGCATTAATTATACCGCAGAGAGGTGCTTCCCAGCAGTGTGTGGATTCATATGCTGCATTAATTATACCGCAGAGAGGTGCTTCCCAGCAGTGTGCGGATTCATATACTGCATTAATTATACCGCAGAGAGGTGCTTCCCAGCAGTGTGTGGATTCATATGCTGCATTAATTATACCGCAGAGAGGCGCTTCCCCGCAGTGTGTGGATTCATATGCTGCATTAATTATACTGCAGAGAGGCGCTTCCCAGCAGTGTGTGGATTCATATGCTGCATTAATATACTGCAGAGAGGTGCTTCCAGCAGTGTGTGGATTCATATGCTGCATTAATTATACTGCAGAGAGGCCTTCCCAGCAGTGTGTGGATTCATATGCTGCATTAATTATACTGCAGAGAGGTGCTTCCCAGCAGTGTGTGGATTCATATGCTGCATTAATTATACCGCAGAGAGGCGCTTCCCAGCAGTGTGTGGATTCATATGCTGCATTAATTATACCGCAGAGAGGCGCTTCCCAGCAGTGTGTGGATTCATATGCTGCATTAATTATACTGCAGAGAGGAGCTTCCCAGCAGTGTGTGGATTCATATGCTGCATTAATTATACCGCAGAGAGGCGCTTCCCAGCAGTGTGTGGATTCATATGCTGCATTAATTATACTGCAGAGAGGCACTTGCCCAGCGCAGCGTGTGTGGATTCATATGCTGCCATTAATTATACTGCAGAGAGGTGCTTCCCAGCAGTGTGTGGATTCATATGCTGCATTAATTATACTGCAGAGAGGCACTTCCCAGCAGGGTGTGGATTCATATGCTGCATTAATTATACTGCAGAGAGGCGCTTCCCAGCAGTGTGTGGATTCATATGCTGCATTAATTATACTGCAAAGGGGCTTCCCAGCAGTGTGTGGATTCATATGCTGCATTAATTATACTGCAGAGAGGTGCTTCCCAGCAGTGTGTGGATTCATATGCTGCATTAATTATACCACAGAGCAGTGGCGGAAGTACCAGGGTCGCAGCGGTCGCAGTTGCGACCGGGCCCTGGCATTCCGCCACTGGAGGGGGGCCAGCGCCGCGCCAGATTCCGGCAAAAAACGCCGGAATCTGGGAGCAGCGCCGCCGCTGTTCCCCTCCCTGCGAGCGGCCCGCTGGCTTGCAGCTTGGCCGCTCGAGTGGGATGGGAACTAGCTGACCAGCGCACGAGATCTCGCGAGAACTCGGCTGCGCTGGTCAGGTGGTTTCCGGTGAGTGGCCAGGCTGCATGCTTTCAGCGGCCGCACACCACGGAGAGGAACTGTAATGCCCCGAGACGCCAGCACCGCAGGAAACCTAAAGGCAAGCCAGTTCCCTGTGGGGAGACTGGTAATTCTTCTAAACCAGGCTGAGCCAGCAACCAGGTGCTGGCTAATGCACCCTTATTCCCCTCTACAAAAAGGAACCACTCCCAAGGTCTAATGCTTCTGCATTACCTTGGTAAACACCAAGCTGACAGGGAGCTACCTCCTGTTCCTGCCTAAGAACATTAATCTATTTTGTTTCCTCCAGCATTTCTTGCCCGCTGTGCCAACATTCCACAGATTCCTCGGAGCCTGCTGCCCTGCACCTCGCAGAATCTTCAGCCTGCTGCCGAATCCTCACCGCTGCCCTGCACCTCGCAGAACCCTCATTCCGTTGCCCTCTGTTCCTGCATTCCTCGGAGCCTGCTGCCCTGCACCTCGCAGAATCTTCAGCCGCTGCCGAATCCTCAACCGCTGTCCTGCACCTCGCAGAACCCTCATCCGTTGCCCTCTGTTCCTGCATTCCTCGGAGCCTGCTGCCCTGCACCTCGCAGAATCTTCAGCCGCTGCCGAATCCTCAACCTGCTGCCCTGCACCTCGCAGAACCCTCATTCCGTTGCCCTCTGTTCCTGCATTCCTCGGAGCCTGCTGCCCTGCACCTCGCAGAATCTTCAGCCGCTGCCGAATCCTCAACCTGCTGCCCTGCACCTCGCAGAACCCTCATTCCGTTGCCCTCTGTTCCTGCATTCCTCGGAGCCTGCTGCCCTGCACCTCGCAGAATCTTCAGCCCGCTGCCGTATCCTCGACCTGCTGCCCTGCACCTCGTAGAATCCTCTTCCGTTGTCCTCTGTACCTGCATTCCTCGGAGTCTGCTGCCCTGCATCTCGCAGAACACTCAGCCCGTTACCTTGCATTTCCAGGAACACCTACAGACCCAAGACCCTTTGCCTACCAAGACTCTTCTGCCTTTTGTTTTCTATTTTTCTCTAACGATCTCCTTAGCCTTCATTCTCATATTGTCTCCTTTCTATAGTTTAGAGTAGCTTAGTACTATCCTTCTGTTTACTCTTTTCTCATCTTGCTTTCAGTTAATTACACATATATATATTCAGTGTCTTCCCTTCCTCCTCTTATCCAGCTCCTTCATATATATTTGTTTATTGCCTTTATGTTACTCCAAATAAACCCTCTCTTGTATATGTTTATCTGAATCTTTGTTTCCCTTATTGCATATTGGGCTCAATCCTACCACCCCAGAACCAGCACCTGACAGAATGCAGAAGCCTACACCGATTGAGCCCGCAATGAATCAAGCTATCCAAGGGTTAATACAGAATGCTTTCCAAGACTTCCTTGCACACCTGATTGAACTCCTGAACAGTCAACTCCAGAAGCTATTGAATCCTGCTGCCAAGGAATATACTCCCACCAGAAAGGTAACCCATGGTCCTCTAACCCCGGTAGAGCGTGCCAGGAGGCAGGCAGCTGGCGTCTGTAGATACTGTGGTTCTAGGGGGCACTGGATCCCGCTTTGCCCAATAAGACCCCTGAGACAAACCCCAACGTCTAAGACCCCAGCACCTACAGCTAGAACTACTGCAGCAAAATCTGTTACCAAAAAAATCTCCAGTGTTTAAAACCCGCACCACTGCCTAATTCTACCTATAGAGAACCTGCTACTCCATTTCCTGTACCCCCGCCTACATCTCCACCAAGGCCCACCAGACTACAGGCTTCCACACCAGAACCCATGGACTACGAACCATCAGAATATCAAACCTCTGACATACCCATGGAGATTACATCTGCGCTTACCACCAACGTTATCACACCCATTACTCACAGTCAGCAACCTCTGGGTGCAACGGTGTATCCTATACAGGTCAGTGTATCCAAAGAACCCCTACCTCCAAACTGTGTGTACGCTTCTAATGGGACAGTAGTCTGTATAAAGGACCTGGTGAGGTTTGAGGAGGCACTGAAGCTCCGGGAAGCTGAACGCCAACCCAGGAGATCAATTATGGCACTGACCACTGTAACTCCCATCCAGCAATATCTGTCGCCCTGCCACCCAATATATGAAGATGCGCTAGGGGTCTGGGACACGGAAGACTCTGATGGTGAACCACAAACCGCCCGACGCTCACAGGGACCTCCAGGTCAGCGAGTGGGATCTACAGTCACTGCTTTACCTCCAAGAGACCAAAATATACCCACCGAGGATGATGTCATCAAGACGCCCAGATCTCGGACACGGCGCTGCCAGAGAAAAAAGTGTACCGATAACCCATATTCCTCCAAAAAACCTCAGGGGGTTGAGCTAGGAGATCCAGAGATGGCACCTTCAGAAAAACAGTGTTTGGAAAACTCAATCCAGGCTGCAGTGCCCGCTGCCGAAGCTTCACTCTATACCAAAGAGCCTGTCGCCGACGCCTTGGTTCCCGCTGAGGTGTTCGCTACCACGCTACCCATTGATGAAGCTTTGGTTCATGCCAAAGAGCCTGCTGCCAGCGTACCGGTTGAAGTGCCACCAGTCAATGTGGCTGTCACTGAGGTGTCTCCAGTTCACGTCTCTGTTCTCAAGGTGCCGCCTGTCGAGATACCTGTTACCAGTTCCTTGCCTGACATGACCTCTGCTGCGGAGATAGAACCTGCAAAAGAATCTATAGACACAGCTACCATATCCTTTATTACATCTACCATGCCAATACTCATTACCCGAGTCAATGAAATAGCTCAAATCGTGGCTAAACAACAAGATTTTCTTATGTCCTTGCAGGACCAAGTACAGGAATCTGCAAACCATGCCTCGCCTCCCTTACTAGATTCCGTCACTAGTACAGTACCCTCACCTAGCATCTACCCGGCTGTCCATCATTTTGGGGTTGCCATTCCGAAGAAGACACCTGGGATAACCAAGATAGACTCTCCCATCATCCACACCAGAAAGACCAGACCGGAATCTACTAAATTCCCAGTTCTGGATTCAGCAATTGTGGACCCCATCTCCTCAGAACCAGAAGACCTTTCTGACTCTATGGCCACTGGCGCTGATTCCGAGGCACCGGATACCACCTTGGTCACCCAGAGTGTGCCCTTAGATGGGGGCGTATGTAATGCCCCGAGACGCCAGCACCGCAGGAAACCTAAAGGCAAGCCAGTTCCCTGTGGGGAGACTGGTAATTCTTCTAAACCAGGCTGAGCCAGCAACCAGGTGCTGGCTAATGCACCCTTATTCCCCTCTACAAAAAGGAACCACTCCAAGGTCTAATGCTTCTGCATTACCTTGGTAAACACCAAGCTGACAGGGAGCTACCTCCTGTTCCTGCCTAAGAACATTAATCTATTTTGTTTCCTCCAGCATTTCTTGCCCGCTGTGCCAACATTCCACAGATTCCTCGGAGCCTGCTGCCCTGCACCTCGCAGAATCTTCAGCCTGCTGCCGAATCCTCCACCGCTGCCCTGCACCTCGCAGAACCCTCATTCCGTTGCCCTCTGTCCTGCATTCCTCGGAGCCTGCTGCCCTGCACCTCGCAGAATCTTCAGCCGCTGCCGAATCCTCAACCGCTGCCTGCACCTCGCAGAACCCTCATGCCGTTGCTCTCTGTCCTGCATTCCTCGGAGCCTGCTGCCCTGCACCTCGCAGAATCTTCAGCCGCTGCCGAATCCTCAACCGCTGCCCTGCACCTCGCAGAACCTCATTCCGTTGCCCTCTGTTCCTGCATTCCTCGGAGCCTACTGCCCTGCACCTCGCAGAATCTTCAGCCCGCTGCCGTATCCTCGACCTGCTGCCCTGCACCTCGTAGAATCCTCTTCCCGTTGTCCTCTGTACCTGCATTCCTCGGAGTCTGCTGCCCTGCATCTCGCAGAACACTCAGCCCGTTACCTTGCATTTCCAGGAACACCTACAGACCCAAGACCCTTTGCCTACCAAGACTCTTCTGCCTTTTGTTTTCTATTTTTCTCTAACGATCTCCTTAGCCTTCATTCTCATATTGTCTCCTTTCTATAGTTTAGAGTAGCTTAGTACTATCCTTCTGTTTACTCTTTTCTCATCTTGCTTTCAGTTAATTACACATATATATATCCAGTGTCTTCCCTTCCTCCTCTTATCCAGCTCCTTCATATATATTTGTTTATTGTCTTTATGTTACTCCAAATAAACCCTCTCTTGTATATGTTTATCTGAATCTTTGTTTCCCTTATTGCATATTGGGCTCAATCCTACCACCCCAGAACCAGCACCTGACAGGAACGTTCTGTTCGGCAGCAGAGGAGGTGAGCTGGGGCCCTATATACCTATAAGAGCTGGGGCAGTATATCCATGAGCTGGGGGCAGTATATCCATGAGTTGGGGCAATATATCCATGAGCTGGGGCATATCCATGAGCTGGGGCAGTATCCATGAGCTGGGGCAGTATATTCATGAGCTGGGACAGTATCCATGTGCTGGGGCAATATATCCATGAGCTGGGGCAAATATATCCATGAGCTGGGGCAATATATCCATGAGCTGGGGCAATATATCCATGAGCTGGGGGCAAATATATACAGGAGCTGGGGGCAAAAATATCCATGTGTGGCCTGGGGGCAATATATGTCCATGTGAGCTGGGGCAATATATATGTCCATGTGAGCTGGGGCAATATATATATATATAATCCATGTGAGCTGTGGGCAATATACAGTATATATCCGTGTCAGCTGGGGGCAATACTATCTTTTTTATATTGCAGGGAAAAAAAAGTAAAAATATAGATCTTTTTTTTGGGGGGGTTGGGGGGCCCTTCATGGATTCTTGCACCGGGGCCCTCAGGTTTCTAGTTACGCAACTGCCACAGAGAGGTGCTTCCCAGCAGTGTGTGGATTCATATACTGCATTAATTATACTGCAGAGAGGTGCTTCCCAGCAGTGTGTGGATTCATATGCTGCATTAATTATACTGCAGAGAGGTGCTTCCCAGCAGTGTGTGGATTCATATGCTGCATTAATTATACTGCAGAGAGGTGCTCCCCAGCAGTGTGTGGATTCATATGATGCATTAATTATACTGCAGAGAGGCGCTTCCCAGCAGTGTGTGGATTCATATGCTGCATTAATTATACTGCAGAGAGGTGCTTCCCAGCAGCGTGTGGATTCATATGCTGCATTAATTATACTGCAGAGAGGCGCTTCCCAGCAGTGTGTGGATTCATATGCTGCATTAATTATACCGCAGAGAGGCGCTTCCCAGCAGTGTGTGGATTCCAATGCTGCATTAATTATACTGCAGAGAGGCGCTTCCCAGCAGTGTGTGGATTCATATGCTGCATTAATTATACTGCAGAGAGGCGCTTCCCAGCAGTGTGTGGATTCATATGCTGCATTAATTATACTGCAGAGAGACGCTTCCCAGCAGTGTGTGGATTCATATGCTGCATTAATTATACTGCAGAGAGGCGCTTCCCAGCAGTGAGAATCCCCTGCACCTTTAAGGAAGGGGGACATGACTGATGGCCTTGGCCGGATGGTCAGAAAAGGAAATGTGGAGCTATTGGTCATACGTGTGCAACATTGTTTCACTTACCTATATATGCATCTGTGGGGGGTGGGTTCTCTCTCTTTGTTCCCTGCCAGCTTCAACTGTGCATCAAGGAGATTCTGTGAGAGACAAGGAAACTTGGTGATTGAAATGGCTGTTATTTATTTATTTATTTAGTTTGTTGGATCAGCTTAGGGAGTGTGTCTCACATATCCGCTTATGAGATGCTTTTTGTTGATCAGTCCATTTGTCTGTATCTGGGCCTGTAAACACAAGTTTTATCAGCTCGCTTTATTTTGATTAATTTTCTGATATGTTCCCTGATTTTAAATCCAGGGAAGGAATGCTCTTTGTGTTGCTGTTTGATGCCATGTCTCTCTGACCTCACTCCTGGTACCATGTGATGAATCCACTGAAGTATTTGCAGACAACAAGGAGTTTGATAAGAAAAGATTTTACTCCGCAGCATCATCTTACAATGGCTGCCGCTCCCCGCCCCCGGATCACATGACTGTTTGCTAATGTGCTGAATGAACTAGGCATAATTATGATATATTTAATCTATAATATCATTACAGGGAGCATTCTGCTGCTCGAGGTTTCATTTTGCAGTACTTGCTGTACAAGACTTTGGTGCCGGCCCATGAACAGTCTCCTGAGGAGCCCCACCAGTGGCAGAGGGAATGGCACTCTAAGCCCCCAGTTCGGTTAAGCCCGAGGCCTCGCAGTTCAGAGGCGTGATGGTGAAGCTGAGGTGCGAGACGCCGTTTCCCTGGTCATCTGAGGGGTTTATCGTCTTGGATACGCCGCCTCGTGAGCTGCGTTCTGGATTGTGGCAGTGGGTGAGCATGGTGCGTGCTGCTGCTGCAGGTTTTTTCCCCTCTGGTTTTAGGTGCAGTGGTTGGTGAGGAGCAACAAGCGGATGATGCTGGTGAGGACCGCTGACATACCGTAATTGGCTGTGGACAGATCAGCGCCCCTTACCTAGCACTTCGTTTGTGGCTTTATGGGTCGGAATGGTCGTTTACAGTGCTCTCTTCCGAGGGGTGGCTTGGGTTCTGGATCTGGAGGTTTGCGGTGGATGCCTAATATCAGTGGAGGTGCTGTTTCTGGGCGACCATCGCTGGATCCACCTTTGACTGCTGTCCCAAGGGCTGCTGGAGGATCATCCATGCTGGCGGCTGGTGAGTCGGGTTTTGAGGGTGCGGTGTTTGGATCGCTGGGCCTTTCGGGCACTGATGCGTCTGGGTGGGTTAGTGGGGTGACGACGGGGTTAATAGAGACCCTGGTTGTGGCTATTAGGCTCTGGCAGGATGGGTCGGTTGCTGCGTCACGTGCGCAAGCGTCGCTGGGTTCAGCTGGGCATGCTGTTGCTGGGGGCGCGACGTCTGTTAATTTTGCGCCTGGTTCCGCTGTGATGGGAGCCCCTGAGTCTGCTCTTTCACAAGGTTTGGGGCCTGCTTCTGCTCCTGTGCAGGTTCCTGCTGTGCTCGGTGGAGCGGCGCTTGCAGCTGGGGCTTCCCCGTTGGACGCGGTGGTTGGACCTTCGGTACCTGCTGCGGTAAATGTTCCTGCGCCACTCGCTAGTGGTATTCCTGTGCCTGGTGCAGTTGGTCCTGCGGTAGGCTCTTATGGGGCTTGTGATTTATGTCCAATGGGCTTACAGGTCTTTAATGACATTAAGGAGAACATTTGGGAAGGTGAATATGTTGATGTTATGGCTTTGGTTTTCTTCGGATAGGGAGACACTTGATCGTCCAGGTGTTGATTCCTTGCCCGGGGGCAAGGATAAGGACCAAGCGAAGACTTTGCCACAGACCTTTGGTAACTGGATTCAAGGTTTTTCTAGCTTATAGCGCAATTTTGTGAGCGTGTTTCCCCGACCACAGCGTGTCTTTTGTTTGCGAGGCTTGCAAAATTTACTGGGGTCTATTTTGTTTTGTTACGACCAACAGTTTTGGCAGAAGATGGTGGTGTGTCCTGGGCTCCGCTTGTTTTGCAGGACGCCAATCTGTGGCTATTACTCATGATGCCAAACTGCCCAGTGGTGTCACCCTTTCCTGCATCCGTGGTGCCCGGAGCCCCTGGAGTGCCCGCGGGTGCAGAGAGGGGGTGATGCTGGCTCTTTAATGAGTCCCATTGGTCCTCTTATTGCAGGTTCAAGCATGAATGCTCTTCCTGTGGGGGGTCCCAACCGGTTTTCGATGTTTCAGAAGGGCTATGGCTCGGCCTTTAGGGCTTCGGGTCAGACAGCCTGATAGAAGGGATCACCCCGGTGATCGTGCGGGCCTTGGCTAGACCGGTACCCCAATAGGCGATGCGCTGCGTTGTTGTTGTGGGTTTTCGTGAGGGTTTTGTTATTCCATATGTGCCTTCTGACTTTCCTCGCTTTGGTGGCTGGACCTGGTTGTTTATTGGCAAAAGCGGACATGGAGTCTGCGTTTCGGTTGTTACCGATTCGACCGGATTGCTATCACTTGCTGGGGTGTTCCTTTCGTGGAGGTTTTTATTACGACCATTGTCTTCCGATGGGCTGCTTGATCTTTTGCTACTATTTTGAGTTCTCTTCCTGTTTGCACTGGGTGGTGTGTCGGCGCGCTGGACGGAGTTCGGTGGTCCATTATTAGGATGATTTCCTATTCTTGGGGCTGGCGGATTCCAGCGATTTGCGTTGCGCTGCTGCAGTTTTTCAGGAGGTTGCCGAGGAATTCGGTGTGCCTTTGGCCGATGATACAACGGGGGGCCCAGTTTAATCGCTTGCCTTTTTTGGGCATTGAGATCTATACTGTCCGTGTTTTCCGTTTGTCTGTAGAGAAATTCAGACCTTGTGCGTTTGGTGGGGAGGGCGCGGGGTGTTGCGAAGTTGCGGCTTTCTGATATTTAATCTTTACCACCGGGGTACGCGCACCTCGCCACTTTGTTTGCATCACCAGTTCCTTGAAGGCGGACCTTGTGGTGTGTCAATCCTTCTTGCTGCATTATGATGGGCTGACGTGGACAATCAGTCCCTCGCGCTTTTTGCCGATGCGTCTGGGGCTCCTGGCTTTGTACTTTCAGGGTGCTTGGTGTGCCGAAGCATGGCACCCGCGCTGGGTGGCGTCTGAGTTGGTGAGGAATTTTTTTCCTTTGATTGTGGCCCGGGAGCTGTGGGGAGCGTCTGGCTAATAGGCGAGTGGTGTTCTGGATTGTTGGAGATTATTGACTTCTTTAATAGGTCAGGGATATATTAATTATGACGCATATTTTTCTTATTGTAGATGTATATAGATATATATATATATATTATTGACAGTGCCTCCAATACCAGCGGTATAAATTGGTATTTAACCCCTAAGACAGGGATTAATAACCAATCAATGAATATACGTCTTAACAAATATATGGCGCGTTATCCCGAGTTCTTTTGATGCTATCTAGATATTTTTAAACACAATAAAATCAATAAAGATATGAGACTGCGTAACGGTAAAACAATTCAAACCAAAATTTATTCACACGTCAAGTTTCATACAACCGTATGTTATCAACGGATTAGCAAAATACAATTTACAAGTGATTATAGATCGTGATTAGTAGCGATACTGCGACACGCAATAATCTAATGGACAAATATTTTAGGTTTATAGACCGCACCACAGATATACACGCCTCAGCTCTTAAACACCAAACTCTATTCTATTCACTTAAACCTTTCCCATTATAAACCAATCCTCCACCTGGCTAAGATACACTCAGTTACTGGGCATCACCTGCAGCACAATTTATTATTGTGGGGGCCTATTCACTAAATGCAACTTCCTTCAGGGAGATACATAACACACTCGGTAGGGACACTATCTCTTCCACAGATCAATCACAGCACTTCATTCGATATACGTTTACCCAACGCTTCTTATTGACTTACGGTACATGCATTCAATCGAAAGGGCTGCAAGATGGATATGGAAGGAGTTAAGCTAGGTTATGAGTGGGGCGGACAGTACTTGACATATAAAAGCTATTTCATGGTCCCAGCGTATCTCACTATGGGTATATAATTGTGGATTATTCAAGCCTTGGTGTTAGAATAATCTTAATTTTAATAAAGACAGGAGGCGAATATTTTGCATACTCTTTTCTTTACTAATAAACAGCAGCAAAGGAAAGTTCACATAGCAACAGCAGTAACCAATAAACATCAAGTAAGTAGTCAGTCTTAGCCACGCCCTCTTTTCTTGGATGCGGAGTGACCAGGAGAGCAGTGACGTGGAAAATCCAGAGATCCAGAAGCAGGAGAAAACCGGTTAGCAGGAGATGAAGAAACCAGTGAACCCGGAAACAGGACGAGATCGGAACAGTAGAAGAGGAAGCCGAGATGCGTCCGAAAGGATAAACGTCCAACGCCGAAGAAGGAACTCAAACTAGGGAGAAAAACAGAGGATACGTGAAAGTACCACGCAGTGGAGGTGTGCCAAACAACAGTGACCTAACTGACTCGTAGCTAATCATCACCACCAATTTAACTATGAGAAAAAATAGCCCCATGCTAGGCTAACTAAACATGTATAAATGTAAACCCTACTCAGGGAAAAAAGGTTAGACAGAAGAAACACAAAGTAACATTCGAGAAGTCAGATAATATTTATTGATATATATATATATATGGTAATTTAATTATTTATTATTTATTTATTTATTTATTTTTTTTTCTTTTTTGAACATGCCTAAATCAGAACAATGCGAAGAACCCGGGTACGGGCGGGTGGGAAAAATATTCGCCTCCTGTCTTGATATAAAATTGTGGATTATTCAAGCCTTGGTGTTAGAATAATCTTAATTTTAATAAAGTCAGGAGTGTGCTGACTAGAGCAGCCTGAGAATAGTCAGTATTGGCTACTGTCTCCTTAAGAGACAGCTTTATAATGTTTAAGAGCTATCCCTTTAAGAGCAATGTCTTCAGGGAAATGTAGTTCTGTGACATGTGACCAGTTCTATGTGTCTGATTGGTGCTGAGGTGCTTTGCATGCTGGTAAGAAGAAAGCCCTCCATTAGGAATTCCAATTCTCCAGAAG